>CM021788.1:5431208-5609219 GCA_011076525.1 Nettapus auritus
TTTTTTTTTTTTTTTTTTTTTTTTTTTTTTTTGGCAGGGAGGGGGGAGGTCTGCAAGGGGAAAAGCTAGTGATTACCTTCTTGAGCTTCTGAAATCGGATTGTCCTGGTGAGTTTGAGAACTGACCTGTGCACCTTTCAATAGTCTGAGCTTCTGGTTTACTGCATTTCAAATGCTGCCAACTTGGCAAAGTCCTCCATGTGCAGTGTAGGGAGAAAACATGACAACCTGTGTTTGACAGCCTGTATTCTTCCAAGATTTGGGACTCTCTGAATTTGTGCTTGTAAGTTATTTTGTTGTTTGTTTAGCAAGCTATGGCCTGCCTGGATTTACAGTAGAGCACTGGGAATCCTCTGGGGTGTTCTCTGGGATGTTCTTTTTAATGAGCTGCTTTTTTTTTTTTTTTTTTTTTTTTTTTTTTTTCCTCTTGGAAAAGCCTTAGTATTATGGGTAGATTTTTATTTTTATTTTTATTTTTTAATTCAGTGGAGGATGTTTTAAAATTTTAAGAATAGGTCATTGTTTTTAAGGAACCTAATGCCATGATGTATCCCCTCCTCTAAATCTCAGTGTTGGGAGATCTTGAGTTTTGGCTAACTACTCAGGTTGAAAGGAATACTAGTAGTATAAAATTTCTTCACTGTGAAATGGCCAGCATTAGGAAATCATGCATTACCTTTAGCTGCAAACAATGCTGTTGCTTACCATGAAGAACCTCATAGCACAGTTTTTCAGCACTGTTTCACAAACCCTTGGTTAAATCCAGCTCAGATTAACTCCTAGACACAGGTATCTGAAGCAGTATTGAACATGACTGGACTTGGATAAGCCTTTTTGTTAAAGTGAATGTTGTTGCACAGGTGACTTCATCCGTGACTTCATCTGTAAGCAAGCAGTGAGCAATTCTTTTAATACAGAATTAGTTCACAGCTGTTAATGCTAGAGAATATGGCCATGGTGGCATAGAAAGGGACAGAGGCTATACATAGTAATCCTTGCATCCAGTCCTTGCTGGCATGGAGCTGAAGTGACCCATACCTTTAATTATCATGTTCCAAACCTCAAAGCAATGGATGCTGCTAGTCCTTGTCCTCCATCTTTTATGCTGTTTGCTCCGTGCTGTATTGGCCTTGCTTTCCTATGCATGTTTTACACATACAAAAGCCTTTGCAGTCAAGGACTTTACCAAACACTTTACTCATTTCATAAATAAAAAATAAAAATAAAAATAAATAATTAAAAAAAAAAAGGATAAAATCTGGGCATATGGCAACATCAATAATGGCTATAAAGCTTGATGGTCAACCCCTCATCATGGGACAGAAGAAAGACCCTAAGAAAACCGCACATTTTATTACCTCGTTTTGACTGCAGAACAGGTGTCTTAATGTATTAGCTAGGTAAAGTTAACTCCACTGGATTTTCGGCTGTGGATGTGTGGGGTATTATGGGAGCAGAGCTTTAGTTAGAGTATCTGGTACAGACTGGCTGCTTGCAGGATGCTGAATGTTCTCCTAGATACCCAAACTCAAGCTCTAGCGACTGCTCATTCGAGTGAAAATCTTAGTTACTTGCTTTTTGTTGTCACTGCTTTCTTTGCAGGTTTAAAGAGATCCCTGCCCAGCCCATCAAAAGAGCAAACCACCTTTCCCACTTTGCAGTGCATCTCGCCCTTACTGAAGACAGTAGAGGAGACCCCCCAGCCCATCCCAGCGAAGGTCAAAGGACATATTCCTGAATGGATAAATGGCAGTCTGCTGAGGAATGGTCCTGGGAGATTTGAGTTTGGCGAGGAGAAGTAAGTCTGGGTTCGGTGAATTTGTCAAATTATTCTGGCCTGCCACTGTTGGAGCACCTTGTAATTTCTTTTGAAATCAGGCGAGGGGGAAATGCTTGTGTTATCATTCTTTTAAGAACGGCTGCTCCCTCATCTAGAAACTCTTAGCGGGCTCTCTGAAATAGCTGTGTGGTTAACTTACTATGGGTGGAGAAGCTGAGTCATGGCTGTGTCCTACTCAGAATGGTATAATGATGGAACAGGGCTGGGGATTAAAACATACACACTCCCAGTCCTTTGTTTTTAACAAAAGTCCATCCCACTAGCAGTCTGAAATCCAGGGTGCAACTTCTAAAGTTGATCATGCCAAATTGTGTGAGTTGCTTTAGAAGCAAGTCCATCTCACTTTACAAATAAGATATCAAAACATTTTAAGAAGGCAACCCCTGCTTTTGGCTTGGGATCTGCCATTCTAGCAAACAGATGAACGTAGCTCTTCTTCCTGCAAAGCTGATGGCAGCAACGAGACAAAGGTGACCATATGACCAAGCCTTTCTGTGGTTGATTTTATGACTGATATTATTTCTGGAGATTTCTTTAACAAAACAAAACCACGTATTTCCAGATATTTCTTTAAGACTGATAGATTTCTCTTCTTGGAGAGAATGACATCATGCCAACGGCTGAGAGCTAAAAGAAGCTCCTTGTGCGACCGGGCTTTCCATAATGTCTTCTGTTCTTATTGTGCAGTAATGCACAAATTCTTTTTCTTTTGCAGAAGTGGCTGGTTTACTAGCATAAATTATTTTCCCTATACATAGCATTTTCAGAAATTCTTAAGGTCTGTTTTCAGATGTGATACAGGGAGCCCCAATCTCTCTGAAAGTCAGTGCCTAACTTCAGGACCCTCACCCACAAATACATTTTATTGTTTTTACTCAATTGAGACTCATCACAAGGCTGTACATGGTTATTTGTTCGTGGGCTCTGGATGTGAGTTTGTCACAGATGATAAGAAGGCAAGAGGGAACAGTGTAGCAGACCATAATGTAGTGTCCAACTCTTGTTCTCCCATTTATGTCTGCTTGCAGATATAACCACTGGTTTGATGGCATGGCCCTGCTGCACCAGTTCCAGCTGAGGAATGGCACAGTGACGTACCGGAGCAAGTTTCTGCAGAGCAGTTCGTACCTCACTAACAGGCAGCACAACCGCATCGTGGTCTCAGAATTTGGGACACTGGCAATGCCAGACCCATGCAAGAGTGTGTTTGAGCGCTTCATGTCACGCTTTGATACGCCAAGTAAGAGGGTTTCTAAGAAATGTGAAATGTTCTGGAACTTTCTTGGGGAACTCATGGTTAGGTTTGAAGGGAGCCGTGAGGAAGTCTGGTGGAGGCCTATTCTGAGCCCATGTTTTTCTTAGAATATGGTCTCTTGGAACGACAATAACTACTACAACTCGGTGTCTGATGTAGCTGGGAGCTGCACATTCAGCTTAATGTTTTAGTGACGCTTTGTCTCACTTGGTTCCAGAGTTTGTTGTAAATAGCCAACAGAATTCTTTCCAAAGAACACCCTGTACAGGTCTGATAATGAGCATTACAACCTGCCGTTCTCCCTGAGACACAGCTTTGCCCTTAAGACACCTTGGCATGCTAAGCTTGTAGGGTAAGTGGGCTAATCCTTCCCTTCCTGTACTAAGGTGTAGGAGATGATACAAGTTAGGGTGAGAGAGTGTTTTGCACAGGAATGGAAGTACCATTGCCTATAGAGTCCTGCATAATTTCAGGAAGAAATACGCTCAATTTCAACCCAAGTGTCTTCCACTAAAACCAGAACAGACCTAAAGAGTGCGAATTGTTGCATGTGTGTCTGACAACTTTCTGCTGCTTATCTTCCTGCGGTGAAGGATCTTGTTCTGACCTGTCCTAAGGGCTTTTCTCATGCCAGCTTTGGGCTCTGTGTTCTCTGTACGCACAATGCTCAGTCAGGGGAATCTTTTTTTTTTTTTTTTTCTCCTTGGCTCTTCTCAGCCACCTGGTTAGTGTGTGTCAGGCTCCCGTAGGAGTAGCAAGAACAGCTCTGACTGCTGTGCATGTGTAGCTCTCAAGGGGCATCTCCCTGACTCAGTTTCTAAGAGAATGGGGAAGAGAAAGCTGTCCCTTCCCAAGTCCTGTCATGCAAATAGCATCCTTGCCATCCCCTTAGCCCAAGTTGTAGTCTCAAGTCTCGCCTCTTGTTTCCAATGGTGTAAATCAAACGTGGGACTCCTCATATGGCTGTCAGAGGAGAAAATTGTAGCTGGGGAGGAAGAGAAGAGAGATATTAAAAAATAAGTCAGAAACAAAGGGCATATGAAAGTATGAAGGTTATGCTGGCTTCACTGGAGTCATTTCCACACTTCCCTTACTAGAATGTTAACGTTTGTGTGTATTTGAAGAAGGCAAATAAAATGTGGTAAGTGAAATATGAAACAGAAATTGAGCCTCCTACTTGAAGGTAACACAGTTTTGTCTGCGTTGCTCCTTGACAACATCTGAGCGATGCAATTGGTGCAGATGTGAGAAACGAAACCTGTTTAAGCCTCTAGGAGGTTAGTGGCATTACATACATCTTCCCAGAATGTATAAAGTGAACAGCTCAGTTTCTTTGTTTGGGTCCAGCTCAAGCTCCTTTGCAGGAGGTTTCCAGATCCTGTAAGAAGCAAAACAAGAATCTCACCGTGCAGCCTTGTTGTGCACATAAATAGTGTGTCCTTAACTGGCAATGCTGACAAGGCTTAAGCATCCAAATTTACTAGCTACTGAGATACGTAAAACTCTCTTCTGGGTAGAAAAACCTTTAATCACTGCAGATATACAGTTAAGAGTTCAATTCAAAAAACTTCCACTTTATGGCTTTCAAAATCAATACTAGTATATTATTTATATTATTAATGATGTTGCTATCACTGACCTGTCTGATCAACAACCTGAGTCCTTGCTTTTTTGTGTTACTGTTGAGAACATGGAGCTTTGTGTGGGGTCTTTCAGTGAAAGATGCTTTAACTTTCCCCAGCAACTGTTTCTCAAGATTTCTGCTGATGCAATCAATTCCCTTTAGTTCCAGGAAACAACACACCACTGGTAGGTTATTGGTATCTAGCACTGAGCTGAGAAAGATATGCAGCAAGTGCTAGTCCTTGTCCTTTTGTCCTGAACTCACTTGTGCAGAGAATTTCCTGAGTATCTTTGTAGATTAGGGAGATATTTCTGATCAGCCACAGGGGGATCAATGTCACTGCAAATGAGTTTCTTTGTCTAAAGATGTCCAACTCGATATGATATGATGTAAGCTTAAACCGAGCTTGGGTTTCGTTTCAGAACCAAGTGACAATGCCAGTGTGAGCTACGTTGTGTATAAAGGAGACTACTATGTCAGCAGTGAGAACGCCTTCATGTACAAAGTGGACCCAGAAACACTTGATACAAAGGAAAAGGTGTGGGCAGGTGGGCTAAGGGGGTTGGCTTGTGGTACAGAAGAACCAGGCTGCAAACCAAATGATCGGTGCAGCTGTAAGCCATAGTCAGAAGCATCTCTGCATTGTGTGCTCGAGTCCCTGAGAAATCTACCTAGCAGCAA
Source organism: Nettapus auritus (assembly GCA_011076525.1). Lineage (NCBI taxonomy): Eukaryota > Metazoa > Chordata > Aves > Anseriformes > Anatidae > Nettapus > Nettapus auritus. The sequence continues at coordinate 5,436,608 of CM021788.1, forward strand.
GGCAGCTCTCTCTCAGTCACTGCCCGCTGCAGCAGGCCAGGGGAGAGACAGATGTAGACTCATTTCCGTTTGGCCTTTTTCCACCGAGCTTGCTGCTTGTCTGGACTTGTCTGCACTTGTCTGTGCATGAAGAATAGAAGTGCATACCGGAAGAAGTTAACATCACTGATCTCAGATCTCTGTTCTTCCACTGTGACTTCAGTCTTCCCATCTGTTCCCTTTATCGCTTCATACACCCCCGGCTCTAAACACTGCAGACCTGCAAAGTCTCGCCTAAAACCTCATTGTTGCAACGGAGTGGTGAAGCCAATGTAAAGTCCAAGTGTAGCTGCACTTTACTTTTGCCCATGCTAGCAAAAGAACCAAAAGTCAGAGCAGAAGTCTACATGCCCCTCTGCAGGCTCCTTTAGAGGGGATATGGGTATTTGCTGGGCTGGCTCACTGAGAGAAGGACTGAAGAAGGATTCTGCCCTTCCTGAGTATTAACTGCCCTCCCTTTATGTTACTGTGGACTGTTTAATACCATAAGATAGCAGTCTGAGCACACCCTCAGGTCTCGAGGGAGGCATTCCAGCAGTCCCTAGCTCTTTACAGGACCTGTTGTGAACCGTGAAGGCGCTCTGTTTATGAGGCACTGCATGCTACTTGCGTGTTGAAATTGAGAGTTTGATTTGCTGTTTTCTGTTTCGTAAACCACAATTTAGTGATGAGGAGATGTGTAGGCATTTTTAGTTTGAATGTTCAGCTCTGTTCAGCCAACCTGTCACTTGAAGAAAAAAAAATCCCCTCAAGCTGCTTTTTAGATGTAGACTGGCATTTTTGGGCTAAATGCAGGAATGGAAGGGATGACTTCACATTTAAAATCTCTGATGCGAGATGCCTTAAAAGGGTGTGGTTTTGTGAGCTTCTGGTGGCCTGGTATTCTTTTCAAAGGGGGTCTTTCAAAGTCTCAGGCTGGATACATGAAAGCAATTTTTAAAAAATCTTTTGGAAAAGCAGCGGATCTTCCATGCCTTAATGTTTCAATGAATGTGTTGATCCCCTCCCTTTTTTCCTTCAGATTTCCTTCCCAGCACATTCCCTTTTCTGTCTGAGTCCAAACCACAGCCCAGCCCAGGAAGGGCTTTTTTTTGTGTGTGTGAGAAGAGTAAACAATGACTATCAATTAGCTGTGTCCTTTCAAAAAAATACATTTATTTATTTTTTTGGGGGATGGGGTGGGCAGTGACTGTCTCTTTTTGCATGTCTGCAGTGCTTATTACATGGGGTCCTAGCTAAAATCCTCCTGTGGGCAATGTTCCCGCAATGTCAGCATTTCTGGCCATACTGATGTCCCTGTCTCTTATGGAAACGGCTACTGCTATTAGTCCCATTTTACCAGTAGGATGAATGCACCAAGAAACATGGTTAATTTTCTAGGATTCAGGAGGATTTCAGGCACAATAGAGGCTTAAATTCAGATCTTACAGTAGGACCATAGTCATTAAGGTATTCTTCCTCAGACTTCACCAAAACTAACGTTTAGAAACACTGTGGCTAGCTTGAGAGCAACAGGAAGCTTCTGCACTGACTGAAAATCTCTGGGATTTGCAGGTAGACTGGAGTAAATTCATTGCAGTGAATGGGGCCACTGCTCATCCTCATTATGGATCTGATGGGACGACATACAACATGGGCAATTCCTATGGGAAACATGGTAAGATTGGGTCTGACCAGGCCTGGCCGGTGGGCAGGCTGTACAGGCTGCTCCCTGCTGCTTCAAGGACCAGTTATTGAAGAATCTTCAGGGTCTACAGACCTTGAAATTGCTGTTTTTCTTTGTGCCAAAATGATGGCAAATGGTTAGTTCGTATTTCAGGGCGTCAACCTGCCCCAGAAAAATGTCTTCTCTCAGCAATTAGTTTCAGATGCTTCTGACTCTGGCCTGTGAACATCCAATGGATTCCCCAGTTCTTCTGCCAAGGTTTTATGGAAAACAGCAGAATGATATTTAAAGTCCCATTCAGTGTTGGAGCTTCATTGAAAGAATTTTGATATTAGACACAAGTTTTCCACTTAAATTAACTGGCTTTTGATAAGAATGATAATGGTGTATACAGGAAAGAAAATGGAATTTATTACAGTGACTTGGCTATCTTACAGTGAACCTGAATTATCTGGCATATATTTTCTTCTCAAATCCATTAGCATTACATCAAGTTGGGATCTAGTTACATCTACATGGCTGCTCAGAGCTAGCAGGCACTGCTGAAAGCCCTCTTCTTCAGGTGTCTGAGGCCTATGAAGACAGCCACTGCTGTTTATCATACCTCAGGCTAGTTCCAATTCACTGAGCAGTTGCCCAGTTTTGTTTTTCATTCTTGCTGTTTTCATTTCCTTTTGGCTTTAGCAGCATCTGGCTTTACATGCTGTTTTCAGCTGGAGAGACTAAACCTTAGATGATTATTCAGATATGCCCTTCATAGCTGCCCACGTGCTCAGATTTAGTAAATGAGCTTCAGTCATCGCCAGAGCTCAAAGTTTTCATCTGCTTTGGTATATAATGTATGAATGTATGTTGGTTTCTTCCTAATGCTGTTATTACAGGATACTCTGAGTTAAAATAAGGAATTCATTGCAAACAGAAAAATTAGAAGGCAGTTAACCAGGCTGAGAAGATCCTTTAAAATCTTTTTTTTTTTTTTTTTTTTTTTTTTTTTTTTTTTTTTTTTTTTTTTTGTGGTAGTCATCCTCTGTTGATTGTTTTATTGACTTGCTAAATGTTTTGTTGTTGTTTGTTTGTTTGTTTGCTGCTTAGTTTACCCATGACTGTGGTTCCTAGTACACTAAGGAAACAGAAAGGAACAGTCTGACTTTAGTTTCATGAATGTGGACAGTCTCACATCTCAGTGGTATTGAATGCCTATTCTCCTTTCCAGGGACAAGGTATAATATCATTGAGGTCCCTCCACAGAAGTCAAACTGCAGTGACACGTTAGAGGGAGCAAAAGTGCTGTGCTCCATTGCTCCAATGGATAACATGAAACCCTCCTACTATCACAGCTTTGGTAAGAATGTTTCCTGTCTCATTCTCTGTGGATTTTGCCTACTGTGAAGCAGAAGGGGCTGTTTGCTGCCCTCTGCCCCTAGATTATTATTTTTTTTGCCTCATTTGCCAAATTCTCTGATGATACTTCCTTTGCTCCCTTACAGGGATGAGTGAAAACTATATCATTTTTATTGAGCAACCCATCAGGCTGAATCTGATGCAGATTATCACTTCCAAATTCCGTGGGAAGCCCATTTCTGAGGGGATAAACTGGGAGCCTCAGTACAACACTCGGTTCCATGTGGTGAATAAGCACACTGGGGAGGTAAGTGGTACTTGGCCTTTCCAGTGGCTCTGCAACTGTAGCTGGAATTTTAGATCTCAAAAGAAGAGCTGGATAGCAGCCCTAGATGGCTTTATGAATCAATGCAGAAGTTACTGCAGTATAGGCTATGACAGCACAGGTGCTGGTTTCTTAGAAATGGTGTGACTTCATGTATTTTCTGCTCTATTGATTCATCTTTTTGCCAGCCCTAAAATAACAGGCAGAAATAAGAAATCTGGGGTTCCTATCGAGTACTATTGCATATAACAGGGTCAGGCAGAGCCTGGGAATGATGCCTATAGCATTGTTCATGGATGGATAGAGCATGTAGGGACCCATGACAGCAAGGGACCTAGCCTGGGCTGCTTTGCATTGGCTTTTCTTCATCTGGATCTGCCTACTTCCTGGCTTAAAGCAGCCATTCCATAGCAACTCAACGCATAAGACAAATATTAAGGAATAAGTGGGTATGAAATGAGAGCAAGAAGAGCAAGTCTCAGAGTCTTGTCTCTAATATTTAGAGGACAAAAGTCAGTCTCTCATATGGTCACTGCAGGTGCTGCCAGGACAATGGTATAGTAAACCCTTTGCTACTTTCCATCAAATCAATGCCTTTGAAGATCATGGTTGTGTGGTCCTTGACCTGTGCTGCCAGGATGATGGAAAAACTCTGGCTGCCTACAAGCTTCAGAACATGCGGAAGAGTGGAGTAGATCTGTCTCAGGTAAGATCTCTGCATTAGGTAAGATCTCTGCTTTTGTGTTGCTTAGGATCTGCTGGGGCCCCATGCTCGTGGAGTTACTTTTCTGAAGCAAAACTCACGTTGGCAGAATGGAGAACATTACAGGGAAACCACAAGGCAGAAGAGATAGACTAGGCAAAGGAACTATGACTATATGGAAAAACTAAAATTATGGTCTATTGATATGTTGTTGTTTTTCTTTCCTTTTAAATCTCTTAGCAGATAATCTCTATGGAGCATTTCCTTGAAACTTTTACAGACTGGTGTGTGACACAGATCTCCACCAAGCAGGCAGAACGTGCTTTTCTTCTAAATTTTCATTTTTAATGATACTCATTTACCATATCCCCATGTAATAAAAGAAATTACTTTTCCCCCTAAGAAAGTATGCAAAATGAGATTTTGCCCTACATTTACATGGAAAAAAAAAAAAAAAAAAAAAGAAACCCTGCTATTTAAAGGCATTACTTCATAAACCCAACCTTTATTATGTAAATCACAAAGCACAGATACTCAGGAAATCCCTACATTGTTCTTCACGTTCACTTCACAACAGCATGTACCCACAAATAACCTACTATATCCAGCTCTTTTAAAAGTACTATATAAATACCATATAAGACGCATTATTTTACATAGGTCTTACATGGGAAAAAATGGGGTTGCCTTGAGTTTCTTGTACTTCAGATGTGTTTACTGGAAACCCACCCATTGGTGGGTGAAGGGCAAACATTTCTGCAACATGTTCAGACAAAGCAGAACTTCCTCTATGGTCTGAGCTGTCTGAAAGCAATTCAGTTCTGATCTTAAAAGTGTACAGTTGTGTCCCTGAAGGGATGTTTTGCTTTGCTTTGGTTTTGTTGTTGTTGTTGCTGTTTATTTTATTTTTATTTTTGCTGGTTTGTTTGTTCTTTCCCAAGATGAAATGAAAATTAATTAAAATACAGCATAGTGTTGATATGGGCATTTGTTCTGCAAACAGGTTCTAGCTTTTATTCAGCCTTCTCTGAGCTCAAAAGAGATGTAATTTGACGTTTGAAGGTGTCCATATGTCAACATTAGATGCTCCAACACCCACGTTATTTAACTGACAGGTAGCTTAGCCATTAAATTGTACACACACATATGAGTGCAACTCATCTCAAAATTGAATTTTAAAATCACCCTACACCCAAAGGCTAAGGCATGCCTGAGCATGATTTGTCTGTTATCCCCAAATCATGTCTAGTGCTTTTTTTTTTGCTGACTAGCTCATATTTTGTCTGGTGGAGTTCTTTAACCAATCAGTTTTCTGTGGCTACCTCAAACACAAAAGCTTAGGGTTTCGGAATTAACGTATGAAGTTTCCCATGCAACTGGTGAATTACAGGTTGGAGTAACTGAAAAACACCAACACAGAATCCCTGCCCAGCCACCCTCTCAGTGAAGAACCTTTTCCTCATATCCAGACTGAACCTCCCCTGATGCACCTTCGTGCTGTTCCCTCTGATCTCTTCTGTTGTCTACCAGTGCCTCTAATGTGTTCTCTGTCGTGTTGTCGTCTCACAGAGATCTGAGACAGCCAAGCAGTTTTCCTCCTGAAGTTCATACACCTATAAAGTGCTTCTTCACTGACTCATATTATTTAAAATAATGTGGAAGCTTCTCAGTGCTTTGTTTGGCATCAACCTTCTGAAGAGGGACTCCCACTTTGTGCTCTGTGCTCCCACAAAGCGGGATCAGCATGGGGCTGTAGAAGATGAGTTTCCAACAGGGGTATTCCCTCGGCATGCTCAGTGCTGCTGAGCATTTTTTCTGTAATCCCAATTAGCTCATGACCTTGGTTGGGCAAGAAGGGCATAAGCCACACAAGCCGGTGGGACACGTGTGGACAGGCTCTAAAAAGGTTCAGTGTGTGTCTCTTCTAGCTGAATAAAACATAGTGCATCATATGTTCCAGGGCTGTATCTGGAGAAAAACTGGGTGATTTCCATACCCAGACGTGAAAGCAACCATGATTCTTGTTTTCTTTCTGTGCCTTTTTGTGTAAAGTACCGCAACAAGCGGAGTCCTTACCAGAACAAAACATTTAACAGAAGGAAAATATTTTAGGGGGTGATGTATGTCCAAAACTTCAGGTTTGCTCCAAAAAGGGGCACTTGGCCCAAAATGCCACTTTACTGTTCTCATCACTGTAACTTTCTGGCTTTGTAATAGGTTTATGAGTCAGTAGCCCGAACTTTCCCCCGTCGCTTTGTTCTCCCACTGAACATGAGTTCGGATGCTCCTGTGGGGAAGAATCTGAACCCTTTGCCTTATACACTGGCAAAGGCTGTGAAAGATGCGGATGGCAAGGTATGTATTTGACTTGCAAAACTGCATTTATAGCTGTAGTGAGATTGCAGTTATCCTGTGCTTTTATCTTCTCAGGGCTTGTCCACCAAGCAATCAAGATTTTTCCATTACTAAGAAAGGGCTTGGTGTTTTAATAAAAACCCTACCACATTGCCTTAAATGAGAGAGCAAGGACAGACTGTGGTTTACCAGAAGTGCCCAAGTGGGTTACAAGCCTTTATGACAATTGGTTGAATGAGAAGTTCTTCATTGATAAAATCCCCTGTGCTGTCACCTGGGCACAAAACTGTTCTTTGCTTCTACCTTTGAACAGTCCTGTAGTGTGGCTTTAGGTGGTGCAGAACATGTGTTGTCTGCTATAAGTGGAGCAGTCTCTGTGTGTACTTTGTACATCACTTCACTGAGTGCTGGAGCCGGGTTTTTCTGAGCCAGGGGGGCGCAGGACTACATGGACTCTCTCCAGTTTCAGTTTTTTACATTAGACTGACCTTGAAGTTTCCAATGCCTGTGAAGACGAGTCAATTATTTGAATGAAACAGATAAGGGAGATAGATTTGGTGTTCCTACCTGCTTCTGTGCGATGTCAGGCTCTTCAAATGTTTCTTCTCTGCAACAGCTGTGCAGTGGGTTGGTGGGACCAGTCAGCTCTTCTGCCCAGTCAAAGCTAAACTGACGCTCCTGTAATGCATGTTTTTTCTAGGTCTGGTGCACGCACGAAAATCTCCACCCTGAGGGTTTTGAAAACTTTGGGGGTTTGGAGTTCCCCCAGATTAATTACTCTCAGTACAGTGGTAAGAAGTACCGTTACTTCTATGGATGTGGTTTTCGGCATTTCATTGGAGATTCCTTGATGAAGGTTGATGTGGAGACCAAGAATTTCAAGGTGAGGTGAAAAAGGCTTCTCTCTTTTCAGCACTAGGAGTAATTCCCCCGAACTGGCCTATAAATTCTGTCATATACCAGGCATTGTGTTCTTCAGTGCTTTTTAAATTTTATTTATTTATTTATTTATTTTTCATATGAGTCTGCAGTGAGGTTCCTGATTTCATCTCCCATGTAGCACACTTACCAAACAGAAGATATCACGCCAAGTCTCTAGATAGATAAGGAAACAGGAAGGGTTGTGTAAAGTATGTTTCTCTCTTCCAGGCCAAAATGGTTATCTGTTACCAGATAGCGTAGAAAATAACCACTTAGCGTAGGCTGTTGGAGGCGCCAAGGCATTTTGCCAGCATACCTCTAACACTGGTAGCAAACAAGGTTTAGCATATCCCCACCTGCAAACGCAAGCTGGGATTTATGCTGCCTCGCCCATAAACAGGGAAATAATGATCTCCAAAGCTTTTAAGCTGTTAATCTGAGACTTTCCCAGGGCCTAGAGGAATTTAGGAATCCTCAAAAAGAGATGCCCTATTTTTAATCGTTCTGCTCTGGATACTCATTTTGCAGTAAGAGTGCCCTTCTTCCACACTGGGTGCTGTGGCTCTGTGTGCAATAACAGCAGAAGCTGTGCCATCAGGTGGTGATGCTGATAGATCTCCATGCTGGCAAGGCACCTCCATGCTGCCTGGGCACACTGTGAGCTACACTAGGGAGGTGTGAAGTTGGCTATGCCAGCTAGGATGATGAGGTTTTCTGAGCCTGTACCTGCGCCAGTGCAAGCTGTTGGATGAAATGAGCAATGGGAACCCTTTTCATTGCCTGTTTGCACAGTGCCTTGCACAATGGGTGTGCTGTCACAACACTGCCATCATCATAGCAGTGGAACCAAAAGCATGACTTGAAAGGTTGAACTGTAGGTTCCTCGGGGCATGGAGTATGCCTGGGTAGCTCTGTGGGGAGCACCATAACTTGCAACTCTGCTAACTGTAGTAGACAAATGTCAATGAAATGAAACGTTTCCATATGTTACTGCACTTGCTAGATGTGGCAGGAGGAAGGATCCTACCCATCAGAGCCCGTGTTTGTGCCAGTGCCTAACGCCACGGCAGAAGACAATGGAGTCATCCTGTCTGTTGTCATCTCCCCCGATGAGGTAACTTATTCCTACTAGTTCATCAAAGCCACGTAGTATTAGGTATGTTTTCTAAACCATAGAAATGGATTTAAGGTTCTCTGGCAGATAGTTCTAGCTCTGTGCTTCCCATGGTGTGTACTTCTGCAACTGTCAAGCATAGCTAGGTAAACTTCAAGTAGGAATATCAATGTTCTTGGGTGGTCTCTGTGACTCTTGGTGCTCCTGGATGTTTAATGGGTCTAGTTGGTGATGTCTGGTTGTGCCTGGTTGTATGTTTGGGCTCCTTTGTGTTTGACAGATGTAATGGGTTGGACTGTGGGATGAAACTCAGCTTGGTCATTCATTCTGGTTTTCTTTTCATCCTGCAGAACCAAAGTGCTTTCCTCCTTGTCCTGGATGCAGAAACCTTCAAAGAACTGGGGCGAGCAGAAGTCCCCGTGGAAATGCCTTATGGATTCCATGGCATCTTTAGGTCCCACTGACCTTGCCACTTCCTGTAACTCAGGGCGAGGTCAGGCTCAGAAAGAAACCTCTGTTTTCTTTTATCTCCCAACACTGCATTATGCCAAGGATGAAGGGAACTGTTTCTTCTCTGTCATAACCTTTGAGTTACTGTTGCTTTCCTAACAGTTCACAGAAAAGTGAAGGCAGAAGCTCCATCGTTCTGACAGCTCACTGCTTTATATTAATTTTCCAACTATCTTGCTAGAAGAATTAGCAGCAATTCACGGTGGCTGCCATGCAGAAAGGTTGCAAGGGAGAAAATGGAAATTAAGATGATCATTACTTTCTCTGGGTAGAAAGTATCTGTGCTTAGAGCAGTGGCTTTGGCTGAAATTAAAGCAGAAGAGTGGAGTAAAGCTACACTAACGTGTAGGCCTGGTGATGGGGTGTAATTTTGGCCCCACTGCATAAAGATTGCCTTCAGTGAAGCCCCAGAGAATAGACACAAATGCTCACAGAAGCTGTACTTGTAGTGCTTTTCTCTGTACTTGAACTGTGTCCTCAAATAAAAGCTTGTGAAGTTTCTTCCTTCCTTTTGCTGCACTCATTAGAACCACAGCCAACTTTGTGCTGTGCCACAGGAGGCAATGGCAGCAACCGTGACCCACCTTGTGATGTTACCCTACATGTCTCTGAGGTGATGTATCTCTCTCATCCTCCTGCTAAAACAGCAGAGCTGGAAGTGGCTCTGGTGGCTAACATTTCCTGCCTTCTTCCTAAAGTGACTGCTATGAAACACGTAGCAGTCCATTATGGCCTTGATAGCCCTTTGTTCTGGAGCTGTGCAGATCCTGCTGTTCTGGAAGCCAGCCCAAAGAGAACAGGACCAAGTCGGGGCTGATTCGCTCCACCCAAATGACCCAGCTTTATTTCCTGTCGGACCTTTTTCACCTTCTTCCAGGTCGTGGGCAAAGGCAAGGGGGAGGCAGAAGGCTCGCACACGGGGGCTGCAGCTCTGCGGGAGGGCAGAGCCGCTCTCCCACGGCCACCAGATGGCAGCCGGCTCCCGCTGCTGGGGCTCCTGCTGCTGCCAGCCCTGCCGCAGCTCTCTTGTCTCCTGTCCCCCCACCAGAAGTCGCATCCCAACAGCTGGCAGCTGAATGATGCTAGGGGAGTGCTTAGTGCTGGTGGGTAGCGCTCTCTCACCCCCCTTTATTATTATTATTATTATTATTTTTCCTTGGGGAGGTGGGAAGGAGAAGTGTCAGAAGTTCCCTGTGCTCATTGCAGCCCTCCATAGTACTAAAGGCAGTGCTGCTGATCAATAGGACAGGGAAAGGGAGCTGCCCTGCAGTTCAAAGGCCCTGCTCTATTTAAAAGCTTCAGAAGCACATGCTCCCTGCCCCTGCCTGCGTTGTGTGCGCCCAGGCCATACCCTGCTACATCACAAGCTGTGTTTCACCTGTTCCTGTACCACAAAACTGAGCATCCTGCACTGATGCCTGGAGTTTTCGCACTCCAGATGCACTGTGTTATCCCCGGGGCACCAGGAGGGTCCCGGAATGGGGCAATAAGCTGCTGTGGTTGCCTCCTTTCAAGGCCTTGCAGCACTGAGAATTCCCAGTCCCCCTCCCTCTCCCAAAGCTTTCAGAAAATCACACGCTTTATGGATTCCTCTGCTTGATCCCATGAACCTCATTACTGGAGCACGTGCCTGTAAGTCTGGCAGGCTTATAACCACCCCAGAAGTTGAATCGGTTTTCCAGGCTAGAAAGGGAACAAGAGTCTGGCAGCCCTTCCTGGGAGTGGTGTGGGGAAGGACTGCTGTGTGCTTCCTTTACCTAAAGCATCTCAAATCAAGCAGATGAGCAGGGGGTGGGGAACTCACAGTTTAATAATCACTCCTTAGATCCCACGGTGCTGCGGTTGTTTTAGGGGGGGTGGGAAGGAGATCTGTGAAGTCGTCCCAGTCCCTTTGGGCAGGTATTGCTTTGTGAACACCCCCTGAGCACACTGAGAGCCTGACGGCTTTCCCCTGGCACACCCACCCCTGTGCACTGATGCATTTATAAACACGCTTCGGGTAGCTGTCAGTGTTAAAGAAAACAAACCCAAGCCAAACCGCTGGCCAAATCATTGCTGACATTACCCCTACGGGACGGACAGCCTTGAAAAAGGAAAGACAAAAGGCGAGATGCCCAAATCTGGGGTCACATTCTGCAACAACCCCTGGTCCTGTCCTGGTCTGCGAACAGCCCCCCTGCTGCTCCAGCTGGGGTCGTTCCCTGGGGGGCACGGCAGCAGCATCCCTTCACCCCCGGCCGGCATCGCACGGCGCCCCCCGAGCATCCCCGGCACCGGGCGGCTGCGGGGCCGCGCTGCCCCCGCCGGGGGCGCTGCCGAGCCCCGGGGGCCCGGATGGAGCCGGCCCCGGTCCTTGTCCCGGTCTCGGCCCCGGTCCCGGTCCCAGCCCCATGGCACCGCCCGCAGCGCGCCTGGCGCGGCTCTCCCGAACCGTGTCCTTCAGCGCCTGCCACCGGCTGCACAGGTCCGCGGCGGGGGGAGGAGGAGGAAGGGGAGGAAGAGGACGAAGAGGAGGAGGAGCAGGAGGAAGGGGAGGAAGAGGAGGAGGGAGCCGCCGGGGTTAGCGGGGGCTCGGTCCCACGGAGGGCTCGGGTAGCTGGGTCCAAGGGAGGATTTATTTCCCCCTCGTTTTCCGTGGGGCAGCACCCTTGGTTAATGCTGATTCTGCGTAGGGCTTGCTGCTGCCGCTTCCTGCTGGAGCCCCGATGGTTTTGTCCTGTCCCCGGGGAGCAGCAGCCAGGGTTCGTGCAGCCCTGGGAGCAGGCAGCCGGCACGGAGCGTGTGGACACAAACACCGGGCCAAAACCAATGTTGGCGGCTCCTTTTCATGGGGCAAATGCTCCTCCGGTTGTTTGTGTGGCTGCTGAGTAGGAAGAGCAGGGTTAAACACACGAGAATAAGGAGAGGGGAGAGCTGAAAAGCAGTCACAGGAGGCAAAGCCACGAAAATCTGCGGTACTGAAATGCCGCCTCTGCTTCCCGCAGTAAGGCACTGAGTGACGAGGAAAACCTGAAGCTGTTTGGGAAATGCAATAATCCGAACGGCCACGGGCACAACTATAAAGGTAAGGAGCCGGCTTCCACACTTGTGGGCACGGAGAAAGGCTGGTGTGAACACACACACAACCTGGGAGAGCAGCGCCAGTCCTGTCCCTGCAGCCTGGTGTGGCTTTTAGTGCCTCAGGTGTGGTTGTTTGCTCGTTTCAAGGAAAATTATGGTGATTCCTCAGCAGCAAGTGGGTATGGCTATGCAATGGCAAGGGGTGTGCATGCCATTAAGTTAAATAAGTAATAAATAAATAGGTAGTAAGTACTTATCTCAATTCCTATTCATCTAATGAATGGTACTTTATCTGCAAAATCATTATGTGTTTTGAATGGAGGTTTTTCTAATCAAAGTACACACAATTTAAACAGCCCAGAGACTTTATTTGAAGTAGTCCTCACAAGTTCTTCTCCTAGTGTTCACACGTAAAATCACACCTCCCCTTGACAGGCCTGACGGGCTCTGTCTGGGTGCTGTAGGTGCCCTGAAATCCCTACTGCAGAGCTGCTGGCTGTACAGATGTCACGGGGAGCAGGTGTGTGAGATGTCATCTCGTTTAATGCTGCCTGCAAGGAGGATTGCTGGGGTGTCCCTGGGCATCAGACCTTGGAAGATGACCTCTGTGAGATGGGGGAGTCACTAGTTCTAAAGCAGTGGATAAGCACTTTATAAAAATACTTGCACTTTTGAGTGTTGGGAAGCCTGCATCAGTCCTGGTGAGTTAGTGATGAATGGATGGTCTGCCTCGATTACTAGAATAATTTGTTCTCAGGTTTGTGGTGGCACATGCATGACCTGACAATTTCTTTTTCTTTTTTTTTTTTTTCTTCCAGTTATAGTCACTGTGCGTGGAGAGGTAAGTGTGATCAACGTCTTCTGCCTTTTCTCGAGCAGCAGGGTAGTACTGAAGTTCCAGCTAATTGCTAGGTTTCCTGGGGTGTTTGTGGAAGCACCACACACATCACTGTAGAAGAAGGTTTTCCAGAGTCACTATCTATCACCTTGCCTGTAACAGGGACCTGCATGTAACCATGTTTAAGGCTTGTAATCATCCTCTGGGCACAGAGCAGGTTCTGCCAGAGCCTTGCTGCAGCTGGTGCAGGCTCTGTGGGGCACCTCTGGATGACTATGGAGCCACAGGGAGACATGGTGCTTCCGATGGGTGATTCTCTCTGATACCTTTCAGGGTAGTTTGCAGTGAATATAAAATAATTTTTCCTTCTGGAGTTGTTTTTCAGCTTTCATCCTGTCATTGTTCCATGTATTCTGCAGAGTGAGTTGTTTTGATGTTTTCTAAACTCCTTTATGAGAATTTCCTGTTGTCAGGAACCTGGAAGAGGGGAGGTTCTGTTCAGACCTGAAACTAGACTTGTAAAGCCTTCTACATTCCCCAGATATGCTGTGAGCTAGAGAACCTGCTTTGCCTTCTCCAGATGGGAGAATGCCTTTAGATCAAACAGGTCTTTGCTTAGTCCATGACTGTTCATCCCAGCACTTCGATGCCTGGTTTCTGCTGTGGCCATGCTAACTTCTTGCACTGAAGACTTTTTCAAGCTTTTTCCCTCCCTGGTGTCAGGGAGTGGAGCCATCGGAGTTGTTTTTGTGTTGTGTCTAGCCTTTGGGAACATCACAGGGGTAGAGCTGGAGCTCAGCATGTGAAGGTGAAGAGAGATTTTCCTTGTGGCTCAGATACTCACTGATTTGTACTAGCTCACAGCAGCCCTGGTAATAAGGACCCGTAGCTAGGTTACTAATCTGCCTTTTGTTTTCCCTGCAGATTGACCCAGTCTCGGGAATGGTTATAAACCTGACAGACCTGAAAGAATATATGCAGGTAATAGCCCTACTTTCCTAGACATCCCCTGTGAGAATTGGTTAGAGCTTAGCAATTTGTCTGGTGCCATGGTGGAAACACGACAAGTTGATAATGGTAGGAAATAAAGAAGAAATTAAGGCGTGATTTAAGGCTGAGATGGTGCAGCATGGTGATGTGAGGCAGTACCATGTCTCCAGCTGGGAAGTTAACAGCTGGATGTAGGGATCTTACCCTTTCTTTACGTGCTGGTGCCTTGTGCATGATAGCTGGAGCCTTTGGTCTGCTGGCTGATCTGCAAGATGATGGCTAACAGCACTGCTCTCTCCCTGCAGCAAGCTATCATGGAGCCGCTTGACCACAAAAACCTGGATAAAGACGTGCCCTACTTTGCTGAGGTTGTGAGGTGGGTGACGGGGTCTTCCTTGGGGTGTGGTTGCAGGGAGGGCCAAGAAATAGTCTTCAGGGCTGGTTTCTACAGCTGGGTGCAGCCTCCCTAAATGCTGCTGCTGTCGGTTCTGAGCCTGCTCCCATTCCGCTCTCAGCACCACGGAGAACGTGGCGGTATTCATCTGGGAAAACCTCAAGAAGCTCCTGCCCATGGGAATTCTCTACAAAGTTAAAGTGTACGAAACGGACCAGAACATCGTTGTTTATAAGGGAGAAGAAGCAATCTCTGAGAAGTGAAAACAACTAACTCAGCTGGTCAGGAGCTCTGCTGCCTCATCATGTCAGTGATCGCTTCGGCCCTGCTCCCTGTGCCTCTGAGGCCTAGATGTCCACTACGTATTACACAAGGACCAGTGTAGGTGCTCTGCAAGAATGCTTGCAGTCTGGGCTCTCAGAATTTCTTGATTTGTCTGCCTTTTCCCAAGACATTCCTGTTTCGTAAAACCAAAAAGCTGATGTGAAATCTGCAATTGTACCACTTTAAATAAAGCAGCTTTCTAGCAAGGAGATGGCTTGGCAAAGTGTACATCCCCAACAACCACCGAAGGCTTTGGTTTTTCTCTAATTAAACATCGGATTCATTTATGATTTTTAATAACCTGGCCTTTAGTGCTGTTTCACTTATTTATTTATTCATTTGTTGTGCTTCAGTCTCTCTTCTCCCTGTGGCTAGCAGGCCTTTCTCTGCCCGAGGAGGTGGCACTGTGAGCAGTGCAGCTGTTTTCAGAGCACCCTGGGACAGCCTACGGCTCTGAAGAGAAGGGTATGTTGTTCAGACTTGGCTTGGGGAGCTGGGGAAATAAAAGCAGCTTATCCTTGTTCAGCAGGGCTGCCTCACAGGCTGCTCCCACGACACAGAGGCCGAGGGCTTGGTGTCACACGGGAAGGAGCTGGAGCACCACAGCCCAGCACCACTTCGGGGTTTATTCTCATCTGCTTCCCACAGGTGCCTGGGGGATGTACTGGTTATTGAGCCATTGTCACAAGAGTGGCATCACTGGGAAGTTTTGTGGAGAAAGCTTTTCATCTTGGCAAATTCTAACTGGTTTTGATTCCTTGTGGTGCAAGCACTCATTTCATGGGTATCCTGTGATGCTGTCTCAGCTCAGGGTCAGACCTCAGCTTTCTAGATCTGCCTTTCTGCACCTGATTGTGGGCAGCTGAAATTGTAGCAGACAACATGATACCTTGAGACCACAATCACTGAAGCCCTCTGGAAGCTTCTTTTTTTTTTTTTTTTTTTCTTAGGGAGGCTTTTATGAATTCTGCAGGAACAGGATTCAGCTCTCCCCTTTCTTTCTGGAGAGAGCAGTCAGCTTGTGTTACCGATCAACAATTATTTGGTATTTTCATCATCAGAATCCCTTGTTGTAAAGGTCTTGTGGACAAAAGGAGTGCTTGGTATGCATCAGTCATCAGGGCTTCAGCTTCCTGCTGCCTCTGGCAGATCAGGAGAGGCAGCACTGTTGTCATTACAAAGGGTAAGGTTGTGAAATGTGCTTAAATGAATGCTAACCAAGTTGTTCTGAAGATTCCTGAAATTGTAGGTATACAGTGAAAGCTAAGTGCTGGCAGAGGAATGCCTGTAAAACCAGTCAGGGAATGCTTATCGTATAAGTTCCCATGGCTGTTTTAAGGGCCGTAAGATCAATCTGTCAGCCCGGGGCAGAAGCAATGGTACTGTGTGTAATTCTCCATCACACGAGCAATGTCCTGAGTAGTAGTCAGAGTAATTAGGAGGCATGGCCATTAAGAATAACTAAATGCGTATAATTTAAAAAGTGATATCCAGGGTAATAATTCCCTTGCTTTACAAGGAAATTATGTGGCTGAATAATGATAGCAAACAGCACCATTTAGAAAAGTTTAATGAAGCTTGCCTAATAGTTAACCTTGGCTTCATGTTACTACAGGCTGAAGGTAAAGTATCTCTCTCTCCCACCAGCTCTGCTGTACGGTACTTTTTACAGCTCCAGAAAACACTTTGACTGCTTTCTTTTAAACAGTGGCCGCTTTGTAGGAGGATGGTTCTGTGCTGGCTCCTGTCTTCATTCATCTTTGCCCAAACTTTGTGGATGAGCTCCTAAGAGGGGCTAGAAGGAGATGAGGGATGTTCCTGCTAATCTTCCTGTGTGGCAGAGGAGCCGCAGCACTGCTTTCCAAACAAACAAATGGACGTATCTATATAGCAGAGCAATTTGCTATTCTTAACCAGAAATCAGGTGCTGGGCCAGTAAGAACTAGCCCAAATTCCTGACCTTTTACTGCAGTGCAATATAATGCTGACAGCGTCCCACATTAACTAATTGGTCAAAGGAGTACTGCTCAGATGATGGGGGGGGAGTCCAGGGCAGCAATTTGGAGGTGAAAACAGAAGCGTAAATGGCAGTGTAATTATGGCAAGATCAGAAATGTGCTGTGTTGCTTTTAGGGACTGAGTGGGAAGCCCCTTGTCTGCCTTCCTGTCCCCTGGAAGGGTCCTTAATCAGGCTGTACAGCAGGGCAGGGAGCGAGGGAACGGGGACCCTGTGGAAGGAGCCGGAACCTCAGCTGCTTGTGCTGCACTCGTGCCATGTTGTGCTTCAGCTGCTGTGACCCTTTTCTGCCTAGAAGGGCGGCAAAGCGGAGTTTGAGGCTGCTTGGTGTCAAAGAAAAGCTGTAAAGCAGCAGCGCTTATTTTTAATTAGTTGTTCCTTGGGAATGTTTTCCCATCCTGCCTCATGGCGAGGAGAAAATGTCTCAGCCTCTTTTCTGGGCTTGAAACAAAGTGATTGCAGGACTGTGAGTTTGTCCCTGGCTTTTGCAGAGTGGGGAATGGGAACTGATCATTTTTCCGTGATATCTGAAATGTCAAACAGGGCAGAGCAAAAGGGACACCGTTACAGAAGGATCAGCAAAAGGAAAACACCATCCGGAGCTGAGCCAAGTTCTGCCACTCAGCATTACGTGCCACTCCCTAGGCTGCTATTTATATTTCATTGTAGCCCCAACAATGACCACGTTAATAAATAATCCAGGCGCCACTTCAGATGAGGGACAGGCAACCCCCACAGGGAGCTCTTCCTCCCAGATCTCGTCCCTGGAGCCTGGCTCCTGTGGATGTGTGGCGGAGGCTGTGGGGTGCTCACAGCCCCTCTGGCCCAGGTGCTACAGCGAGGAAGAAGAGGCTGAACGAGGCCTCAGAGCCTGTGGTTTTGGGAAAGGACACTGAGTGGAGCTGTTGGAAGAGGAGCTGCTGCCTGTGAGCACTGTGGTGTTGCCCAGATGTGGCCCAAGCCCTTTGTCCTGCAGGCAGCCATCCCTCAGGCAGCCCCGTAGTGCACCCAGCTGTCCTTAAGAGATGGGGCTTGCTCCATCCCGGGCTCGGGGAGAGCAATGTCACTGTTTGGGAGCAGAGCATGAGGCCACAGGGAAGCAGTGCTGGAGAAAAGCTCAGGAGGGGACGTCAAGGGACTTGCCGTGCTCTCCCGCTGCGAGGAGCATCTCATGTCCTGTGTACTCAGTGAGGCTGGGCCGGGGGGAGGGAACGTGTGATTGCACCTCGCACGCACAACGGGAGGTGTCCTGTGACAAAGCGAAGTCTTGGGCATTTTCTGATGTTTGCCATACCACCCGTGTGTTCTTTTAATTGCTGTGGGTGTGGGAGTCCCTAGGTACATACAGTCAGGTCGTTAGGGTGGGAGGGTGAGCAGGCCTTTGGCTTTCCCTGTACTGGAGGTCGGGGTTTATTTGGACGCTGCTGGAGCACGGGGTTGGAAAACTGAATGTCTGCTCTAAAAGTGATGTAGGAATGTCTGGGGATGGCACCTCTGAGCCAAGTGTTCCTGCCACAGCTCAGTAGATGCTACCTGATGCTCCTGGTATCCCCATCTCTCCCTGGAGGGTTACAAAGTGGGCAAACGTCGCTGTATTTCTGTGGAAAAACAATGGGTGCTCTCAAAAGAGCCAGGGCTAAAGCCACATCTTGTTCTGCAACAGTAGGGTTCGGGAATGATGCAGATAGAGTCAGTATCTAATCCTGACTGCTGTGTTAAACTCAAAATGAGTGAGGCACTTTCTCCTGCTCTATATAAGCAGGAGTAGGAAATGTTGGTGAGAAGTTGGGTCTTGCAGTTCAAGAAGTTCTGCTGATTTCTTTGAAGCAGTGTGGTGCGCCTGGGGTGAGCAACGGAAAGTTCAGGAGTACAGTAAGTCAGTGAAAGGGCACGGAAACATTTAGTGGTGTTTTATCACTTAGATTAAGACATTTGCTGTAGCCACTCTGATAATTATTAAACAGGATTTTAAAGCTACTTCCAGTAGGAGCAGAGCACTTTACCACTGGCTGCTGTTGATGGGCAGCTCTCTGGCAAGTGTCAGAGATGGGCTGGGGAGATAAACGGTCTCATTTGCATGGACCTTATCCAAATCAGCCTACCTGGCCATGTGGGAAAGCACTGGGTCTTTCTCAGAAGTGAAGATGGGATGGACAGCGAGAGAGAGGCCTACAAGGCGGTGTTTTCTAGGAGAAAGGGTTGCCTTAAAGGCGATGACTGCTTCGTCTTCTATGTGCATGCACACAGCTGTAGGACCAGGATGGTCTCTGCCACAGGCTCCTGCTACAGACCTCACAGGTTCCCCCAAATGCTTGGTGTCCTCACCCAGACCTTACCGAGGAGTGGCTCTGTGGTTGTCCCCAGGGCAGAGAAGGCAGACACGGACATCGTCCCTGCGGCAGGGCCAGGCACTGTGCGGCCTCCTCTGTCCCCTGGGACTTTTAGCTCTTAGTCAAAGGAGGGCCTTTCTGCTCCTCTCCCTGGTCATGTCTGAGAAATTAATTTTATTGAGGAAATTTCACGGGAATGGAAAAGGAAATGCTGGTGTTTACTACTAAATAGTGCAAAAGTTCATGAGAATGCATGGATGAGGGTTATCAGTGGGATGAACCCAGCAGGAATCCACCTCTGGAGCTGGAACGCCCCACACTCAGGGTTAACAGGGAACATGGGAGTTGCCCCAAGGTTGCTTAGAAGGGAATTTATACCTGTTATCCAAGGCAAAGAGCTGTTATCTTACCAGATAGACCTATCAACAATAAGATTACAATAGAACGGTTGTCTACAGCACTAAGTAGGATTTTATTGAGTGCTGTGTACTGCAGTAGCGGAACATATAACATGGTCTTGGTTACTCAGGACCTGCTAATTACCCTGCCGTGAAACAGATGCCAATTTTAATAGCTGGACCATAAAATGTATTTCTATAAAATTCTGCAGAAACATTCCACTAATGAATCACCCCATACGCTGCATGGTCAAATTTTCATTCATAAAATCGTGCCTGAGACTTAATGACTTTACAAACCAACCACTGTACAACCCTCCAGAGAACACGGAAATAAATGGAAACCAGTGTGAAACAACTGGAACTTTGTGCTTGTCCTGAGAAGCCTAACTGCATGGGAGGGAGGAATATTTCCTCTTTGATGCAAACCATGGCTTTTTGAGATTGTTAAGTGGAGGACTTGAGCAAGACACTCCCACTTGGAAGCAAAACCAGCCTCAGCAAGGAGAAGGGCACTGCTCATGGGGAGGAGACCGGTCTCTGGAGTCCCCAGTCACAAGCAAGGGTAAGTCACCTTGTGCTGGTCCAAGGACAGGTGAAGGCAAGTTCCCTGCTGCGTTCTTTGTCCTCCTTAACCAGATCCACCCACTGCTAGTGCAGGCTGGGCTGGCAGCCCTGCTCCAAGCTGTGCTGCTGGTCCACGATGGGCAGCATTGGCTCACAACAGCCACGGAAACCAAAATGTGCTTCCTCTGCTCTTAAACACTTGCTTAAACCCATCGTGTTATCAGAGAAAGGCAGGAGTGAGAGCACAGCTCCTTGATCCCATCCCCAGCGCTGTTTGGAGAGGAGGCAATGCTAAAAGAGCAGAGAAAGAAAAAGGGCAAAGGGCTGATGTTGAGAGCAGCCCCATGCTGGTGGTCCTGGGGCTCCGCTGGTGGCAGGGGAAGGTCATGGAACATCTACTGGAAAGTTTGGGTCAAAAAAACCCACAGATTTGAGAAGCAAAACAGGCTTGTTGTCATGGGTTGTGACAAACAACAGCTGGGTATTAATCCTAACTAACCAGTTTCTGCTGCTAATATTTCAGACCATTCTGGAGAAAGAGGATGCGCAGGGCAGGGGCACCTTTCTGACCCTCCCCTCCGCAGCCTTCGGCCTCCCCTGCACAGCCCTGTGGTGCCCAGACCTCACCTTTGTGCCTTCCTGCGCCCATCTGGGGGTCAAAGCCGAACGTGTCACAGGATTTAGGATCATTTCAGCTCCCCCTGCCATGTCCCAGCCAAGCCAGCAAACGCTGCTAGGTGCCAGAGCCAACTTTCATTCCTTAATTTATTTAGATTAATTTAAGATAAAATTACTTTCCAGGTGTTTTGAAAACCCCTAAATAAATTCCATTCATATAAAAATACAAACAATAATAATAAAATCAAGACATTCAGCGGCCCACCCAATCTTACCCTGCAGCAAAATCAGTTGCTGATTAAAAAATGAGAATAAAAAATACCCACCCTCTCATTCCAGAAAGACAGAACAAATCCAGGGGGCCTTTACAGGGCATCCAGTGATATAGAAAAATTCAGGGAATGCTGGGCTAGAGGGTAACACAGTGTGAATGCCCAAGGCCTGGGGGCTCTGGGGAGGACACCCTGCCAGCAGGATCTCCAGCTTCTCTTGGGGAGGGGTCCCCTCCCCGGATGGAGGCTTGGTGGGTACCTTTGTCTTCTCCGTGCTTGTGCTGGAGGCTTTAAGCTGGCGGCAGACCTCTCCTTGAGCTTCTCAGCAGACCCCAATGCCATGGCGAGAAGAGGGCCTTTTCCCTCTTGCGAGTGCTTTCATGTTTTTTTGTGCTTCACAGAACCCCAGGTGACGAGGAAAGGATGAACTCACCCAGTGCCCCTTGGTTGGACAGGGTCTGCTTCTAAATGACCTTGGCTGTGCTTTTCAGCTGTCCTAAATGGAGTGGTGTCTGGCTTGCCACAAACATTTCACCTTGCTGAGAGTGCTGCTCCTGGGTGAAGGGATTAAGGGGAGCTCTGTAGCCATAGACCCTTATAATTTAATGCAGAAGTGCAGTTATCATCTGAATACACACAAGAAGTGAATATTTTTCCTGAGTAGATCAGCTGCCTGCCCTGCCACGCGTGCCGTAGGCAAGGAGGGAAGGTGCAGCACAGCTGGGTCATCTTCTCTCCCCAACGCCTAGGAGAGCAGTTTGCTTGTGGCGAGGAGCATCAGCAGCTGGATGGCGGCTACGAAGAAGGAGCTGCTCTGAATTGCGGAGACGGAGTTGGTGCTGCCAGTTGGCTTTGCTTCTGGAAATGGAAGAAACCCCCAGGGTGGGTTAGAAGTGCAGAGGACCAGCTGCAGACCTGCTCCAAGAGGCTGCCCTTAGCTGTTATTTCTCAGAAATGTGTCACAGCTACGGTAGGGGAGTGGGATGCTTGAATATATTTATGGCCATCAATGGAGCATCATCAGGTGAGACTCCTGGGTGGCAGGGGATTCCCTGGAGTACAGAAATGTTACCTATGAGGGTAAATCATGATTTCCACTTCACCTCTATATGATAGAGAGAACAGGGGGATAAAGCCTGTGCCAATAGCTGCAGGAATAAATAACCTCCACTTGTTTGTGGCTGTTTAGTGTCCCTTAAAGACAAAAGGAAGCTGCAAAATGTTTGAGTTCAACACTAAACCTGAAAGCCCACTCACTGGCTCTAGCATTCTGCTGTCTTTGCCTTGTCTCCTGACTACCAGAGAGATGAGAAATGTCAGCTGGAGGTGGGCTGAGGACTTTCCCCTTACCCGAATCACCAGGGCACAAGCGAAGCCTGCCCTTGGCGTGCCAGTTGCCCTGTTGTTGGACCCGCCCCACGGAAGCTTATTTACCTAGAGTCACAGTCTTGAACACGGCGGAACTATTTTCAAAGACAATGTATGCCCTGTGGAGGGAAGGAAGAGAGAGGAAAACTTAAACAAGAGAAGTACTGTGTCTCATAGACCCCGCCTAGTGATATAAAGGGGACATAAAGAACAGATAAAGAGACAGGATCTATGAAGTCATCCTGCGCTCACGCATGCCAGATTACACTTTTTTTTTTTTTTTTTTTTTTTTTTTAATTTTAATTTTAAAGAATTGTTTTTTCATTTCTTTGCCAGACAGTCCACTGCTGCTCACTGCTTGCTGTTTCACTGCCCTGCTCCGGCACAGGGTGGGATGTGGTGGAGCACAGCTGTGACCACCTGTACCTTGTAAGAGACCCACTGTAGCAATGAGGTCCTGCATTCTTCCCGCTGGCAGATAAGGCCAATCAGGCTAATGGCTACAGGTTTCCTTCGGCAAACATTTCCCACTGATGCAACTCCATTAACGTTAATGGAAACGAGGGGTGTTCAATCCCTTCCTTTCCATTGAACTAACCCACATTCCGACTAAGGTGAGTGATCTTTAAACCACCAGGCTCACAGTGCAGTGACTTCTGGATCTGGCTTTACAGAGAATATTTCCTTGGTATTTTCAAGTGAAAGTCTGCAGCAGGCACAAGAGGTTTGTTTCAGTGCCTGCTCAGGGGTGAGCACCTGATTCCGGGCATTGCTAAGAGCTTGCAGAGGCTTGCACTGTCCCACCTGAATGCTTAAAGGTGGGGTAGAGCATTACCTTATGTTCACAGAAGAAAAGTTACTGTCTGGGGATGTCCAGTTTGCTGTATTCTGAGTTTTTGGTAACACCGCTGTGAGAATAGTGTTGCAGGTTTGCTTGCTTGTCACATTCCATTCTCCAACAGAGGCATTTTGGGGGGATATGGCCTGCAGTAAATAGTTGGTCACATTTCTGGTGGTGTTATTGCTGTCAACTATCATAACTGGAAAGAGAGCAAGAAAAACAAAGTCAGTGGTCTGTCCTGTAAGACAGCAATCTCCAGATCCTCTGCCTTCAGGGTTTTCAGCCCAGGAAGCGTTTGCTGGCACAGTGCTCTCTGTGTGACACGGGAACATCAGCTGCCTGCAGAGACAAGGGCATGTCCCCCTGCCAAAGCAAACAGAGCCCTCACCTGCCCCCTGCCCACATTGGGAACAGCCTGGAGGAACTTCTCAGTCCCCACACTCAGCCCCCGCTGCTTGGGGTGACACATCCCCCCGGCTGAGCTCCTGTGCCTTTCTGCTCCCCATGCAGATCTCAGGAGTGGATAATCTGTGGGGGGCAGGCTGGTGGGCAGCCCACGGCTGGCGGTACCAGGCCCCACCCTGTCTTTTTCCCCACATCTCCGTCCAGCGTTGCTGATTCACAGCTGGGATGAGCCTGAGCAATGCTGCAGTGCATCACGCTGCTATTGCACACAGCAGGGCGACCCCCTTGCAGCAGAAAGCAGCTCCCCAGCTGCATACAGCTGCATGTGCCACATGGCTGTAGCTCTCCTGGCCCTCAGCACCCTTTGGGTTCAGGCAGCTTCAAATGAACCCCCCTAGGACCATCAGCTGCCACAGGAGCTGATGTGAGACAGCAGCGAGCATTAAATGCAAATTCTATGCTGAAAAAAAAGGGAAATAACAGCTGTGTACAAAGCATCACCCTATTAAAAAAAACTAACAAACTGCTGTGGTTGCTCCTTGGGGTAAGATCGGAAGAAATCTGTGCTCCTTTACACCAGCAGAGTGCTGGCCCCTTGCAGGAAGGGCTCAGGATGTCTTTCTTGCCCTGCCCTCAGCATTTGGGTTTTGCTGAACCTCAAAGCAAAGGGACATTTGTCGTCAGGTCTGGGAAACAGGACAAGGCTGCTATTTACTCTGGGACTAAATCTTCTGTAGGATTAAAAGGCATCTTCTATGGCAGATGTTGAACATGTGTCAGTATCAAAGAAACCTCTCCATCTTTGTCTCTATAGCCATTGCCACCAGGAAGGGCAAATTCTCAGGGAAGAGGAAAGAAAAAACAAAAAGCAAAACAACTCCCCTCAGAATCCGGTGTTTCAGGAGCATTCGAGTCCTTCAGTACAAGTTTAGGCAAAATGGTTGAGGCCCCATAAGGAAGGAAAGAGAATTTGGGGCTGACCCCTATGGACATTAACATGGAATAGGAATAAAGAAGGAAGAAGTAAAAGGACTATCTCCTGCCTGACATTAATAATAATAATAACAATAACAACAACAATAATAATAAATAACCATTAGGCTGCGCAGGTTTTAAGCACATCTAGGATCACCACAAGACTGAAGAAAGCAGCTGGGGCAGGGGAAGAGGAGACGCGGTGCTGTGCGGTGTGGAAGCCCTGGGGTCTGGCTTACCTAAGTAGGTCTTGTTTGTGCTGTAGTCCTGGGGTGTCACAGTTACAGAGAAATTGCCTGCGACTGCACTCTGAATCAAATTGCATTCTGGCATCTGCAAATATGCAGGGACGATGAGAGTCCCAAAGAAGAGGAACTGCAGCAAAAAGAGGAGAGCAGCCATCATCCACCTTGAAGTCCTTGCCTCACACACCGGCACCTGGGGAATGAGAAAGCCTCACGCTTCCCAGCCTATTTATACTGAGATTTTGATGAGGTAAATGCAAATATTTCCTTCTCCCCATCCAGCCTACATGTACACACCCCCAATGGGAGGTTTCACTCCTGGTTTTAGAGATTACTTCCTTCTAGCTGCTTGGCCTCTAGATGAACCGGTTAAAATAAAGAGATGATCGGCTGAGTGGGGGTAAAATTGACAGTGTGCATGTCACTCAGGAGGCCTTGGGCTGGAAAGCAAGTCTCTGCAAGCCTGTGTTCCTCGAGCTGCTTTTGTGCCTGAGCACTGTGTCATCTGCGTGTGTGCTGGTGGTCCCCGTGACCTCTTGCAGAAGCCCAGATCCTGCAAAGGTGGAGGAGCATTGCAGCCTTGTCGCCAGCCCAGGATTTCCTTAAAGGCCAGACAAATCCAGAAAGTGTGGAAGGGTCCATCCTTGTGTTCACATACAGCCTCTGCTCCTGCCTGGAGAAAGCTGGGGGTGCAGGGCCAGAAGGCTACACGAGGACGGTCTTGATGGCCCTGGCCATGTTCCCTCTCGCAGCACACTGCTGGTGAGCACGGCGGGCTCTTGCTAGGGGTCAGTCACCACTGGGCATCTCCTTGGGAAGCACCACAGCAAGGCAGTTCAGCTCTAACCCCTCAGATAACATTGCATGAATGAAACCCCAAGTTTCTCTCTTCTCTCCTTCCTCTCGCCTGCTTCCCCGACTTCCCCGCAGGCCATTGGCAGGGATTTGCAGATGCTGATGTTGCAAGTGCTCCTTGAGCCATCGGGGAGGTGCTGGCGTGGGCTGCCAGGCACCAGCAGGTTCCTCCCGCTCGTCCTCCACCCCACTGCCACCCGAGTGAAACCCAGGGCGTGCGACACCTGCTAATTAGAGGTGGTGGCAAGCCTGAATCAGAAGGGATTGCCCGTTCTTTCCCTGTCTCCCCTATGCTGGCAGCTCCTGGAGGTGTTTCTGATGCCCTTGCTCTGTGGTTTTCCAAGCTCACCTCCTGCACTTCAGCCCTGGCTCTGCTGAGTCACCCCCAGGGCCGGGCGAGTGGGAGCTCTGGATTCCCCTCCCCGTGCTCCTCTTCCCCTTTTCCAACCCCAAAGCAGCTTGCCCAGGGCTCTCCCCCTGAGCTGGGCAGCCCTCGCTGCCCTGCCAGTGGTCTGTGGCTTGACCAAGAAGCCATTGTGTTAAATATTTGAAATAAAAGCTGAGCAGAGGTGGGAAAAAGTGCCAGAAAAAGAAAAAGAAAAAGAAAAAGAAAAAAAAAAAAAAAGTGGGTTCAGGACAAGCAGAGTAAAAGGAAGCAGCAGAAAAGAGGCAGAAGAAAAAGATGTGGTGGAAGAGCTGGTGTATGCCCGGGATGTTAACGTGGGTCAGAGGTAAAATTTACCTCAGTGCAAAGGGTGTGGAGAAGATGAGAGGCAGAGCTCTTCCGGCTCATTAAATTGACTCAGAGGTTCCAGTGGGGCCTTGTTTCCTCGTGGCTCCTTGGCTTCTGCCCCACTGGGAGCTCCTTGGGGTGTCCGTGGCTCCATCCATGCCCAGCACCGTGTGCCCATTAGCCCTTGTGTAGAGAAATGGGAGAACTGGGGGGGATGAGGGGCTGCAGGTCCCTCATCTCATGTCCCTCATGTCCCTGCAGGTCCCTCATGTCCTGCCTCTTCTGGAAACACATGAACGAACATGGAAAGTAAAGCAGGAAAACGAGAGGAGATGGAGAAGCAGAGGATTTTGCAAGCACAACCTGACGCTATTTGCCCGTGGCGGTTTCACCCAGTCCCCTTGCAAAACCTCTGCGCCATCTCCCAACCGGAGAGGATGACTCAGTGCAGTGTCATTGGAGTGAGTGGGGTTGAAAATAGATATTTTTGCCTTTAGGAGAGAAATAAATTTTGGAGAAGAAAAGGCAGGATGTGATTGTGTCACATACATCGCAAGGAGGATCCTGTTGCGGCAACCTGTCTGAGACAAAGGAGATCTTTGTAAGTGGTGCTGGAAGTGGCAATGTTTATTGCATGTGTGTGCTCCATGGGGCTTTTCAGCTTTGTTTGCAGAGAGGTTAGATTTGCCACAGGAACAGGAAAGAAGAAACCTGCCTGTGGGAGCCAGTAAGCTCTGCCATGAGGAGAGCTCGGGGAAGCAATAACATGGAGATTTTTAGCTTGAAAGGTGGCTTCACATTTTAATTCATCTAGGGCTGAGCCCGTGTGATGAAGCAGACCCAGTGACTGGTTCAGACCAAGTAGCCCAGCTGCGTGGCAGAGGCTGCTGGCTGCAGCAAGAACAGACCTCGGGGGAAGAGCAGGAGCTGGCCCCTCCTGGGCTGGCAGCAAAAACTCTGGTTTTCAGGTGCCAAAAAAAAGAGCCCCTGGTAGCAAGCCTGGGGCTCGAAGGCAGTCAGGGAGCGACTCAGGGCACTGCACTGTCTCTCACCTCCACTGCAGGTGTGATGCCACACGGTGGGACATGGGGTTTGCTCCCTCATGGCGAGCACACAGAGGTTGTTCTCCTGCCCTTCTTTCTCCTTGCAAGCACTCGCGGCACATCACCTTCACCTGCCGTCTTGCTGTGTATTTGTGGGCAAACCTCGGCCAGAGCCAGAGCTGCAATTTCCACAGGCCTCTCTCAAGGTCAGCCCGTGGCCATTTCCAGGAATACGTGTGCTGTTCTGTGCTTGCTGCAGGAGGTGATTTCTGCCTCCCAGAACTGGTGAGGACAGGCACAGGGAGCAGCGCCCTTTGTCTTGCCTTTGGGGGGCCCTGCTCTGTGCATCCCCAGCAGAAGCAGCCAGGATCCCTGGGGCTGCAGCACTCCCTTGCCACATACAGCCTGTTTTGGGGGTCTGCCAGACCCTGGGGGACTTCCACGGAGCACCTAGGCAGCGCTTTGACTTCAGGGCTCTGCTTTAGGCACGGAGATGAAGCCCTGCAGCGTGTTGGCTGGGTTTGGGGAAGACCAGGAGCCAGGAAAGCAAAACCTTCTCCTCCTGGCAGGAGGAGCTGGCAGGTGACAGGGCATCTTTTTAGCAAAACCGCAGCAGTCTTGCAGGGAATAAACAACTGCACGCAACAACCTGCTTCTGAGGGTGGGGGCGTGAGTCACAGCGGGACTGGATCGGGCTGTTGCTCTCGTACAGCGGCTGCAGCAAGAGAAGCCCTTTGGGTCAAGCAGGTCCTAAGCCAGGGCTGGGCAGGGTGCTGAGGCTCCCTCCTGCCACTCCAGCGTCCTCCCCTCCTGCCTGGCGGTCCCAGGAGGGAGCCTGCCCTGCTCCAGGCAGAGGGAAGTACATTTCCTCTGAACTCCTCTGCTCGGGTTTCTCAGACTGTTTGCTCTGGGTGAACGGCGGGTGGCTGAGCTTTACTGGACTGTTTTGCAAACTGTGTGTTTGGTAACTGTGGGGTGGTTTTTTTACTGCTCAGGCTGCTCAGCTGGCTCTGAGAGATTTCCTGCCCCTCTCGTGGTGTGTGGCGAGTTACCATGGCTGGGCTCTGCTCCTCTCACCCAGCCGGGGCTCTGGGGCCACCACTGTCCCTGCAGCTCCCTTCAGACAGCCCTGCCATGCACCATCACCTGCCTCCGAACAGGAGAGGAGAGGAAAACAGGGATGGCAGGGAGCAAGGCAGGGCCGGTGGCTCTCTGGGGCTGTGGCATGGATGAGGAATGCGCGTTGTAGCAGGAGGGAGCTGGGAGGCTGCCAGTTCCCCCACGTGTCCTGGGCTTGCTGCAGGGAAAAAACCCAGGGAAACATCCTGTCCTCTGCCAGCTGCTCTCGCAGGGAGTCCCTGGCGTGGGATTCCCCACAGGCAAACAGCTGAAGGAGCCTTCAGGTTTAAAGCCTTTTAGCCTGCTAGCCCTGGAGGTGCTTTATCCAGGCATGAGTAAGAAAAAGTAGATTGTTCTCTGCATCTGCCTCTGGGGATAAAGTCCTGAAAACCTCCGTGTTATCTACATCAAAAGGGCTGCAGGGAAAGGGAGGGCAGGTTTGCTCTGGCAGTTTGCAAGGGAGGAATCTGGTTTGAAGGACACATTGCAAAAGGGCACTTCCCTGTGCAGAGTGGTTTAACAGGGGAATTTTCCTGCCTGGCCCCCATTGCTTCTTGGAACTTCCACAGGTCAACTTTGGGCCCTTTGTCCCCTCCTCTGGTGGCTTTTATTGGTGTATTTTCCCATCACACTGACCTCCTGCCAGCCTGGCTACCTCCTCGGGGTCCTCCTGCTCCTGCCCTCGACCCACCAAGGCAGGGGGCATGGCAGGGGGAGGCAGGGGGAGGCAGGGGGAGGCAGGGGGAGGCAGACATCCCACCCCACTGCAAGGCAGGACCTGCTGCTGAAGGACCTGCACGTGGATGGGTCATTCGGGTAACAGCCTTATCAAATCCTCATGGAAATGTGGACTGTTTTCTCCTGCGGTGAAAGGAGTGGAGTGAAAGGACAGCCCAAGTGCGAGCGTGCTCCTGGCAGGCTCGCAGAGGGCTCCGCAAACCTCTTATTTTGCATTGTGGCAGCCCGAGTGGTTTGGTTACCAAACGAGCCGTGCTCCCAGGAGCCAGGAGAAACTGCAGCCAGGAGCTTGTTTTTTCTGGGACCCAAATGCCTACAACACACTGCCCGAGTTTACTTGCTTCCTCCAAATGCAGAGGAGATCTCTGCTGTCACCTGCAACCCTCCCTGGACCATGGTCATTCATGTCCCCTTTATATCCGCTGAGCCCCTCGGGGAGGAAAGCCCAGCTGGCTGTCACACTGCCACAGCTGCACTCAGCGTTTGGGTGGTTTCCTGGGGTTTTTCACCACAGTCCCTCCTTCCCCAAACTTGTCCGTGGGAAAGGGAGAGCAGTGTGTCCAGAGCAGTGTGGGTGTTTGGTGCTATCCCTCGCAGATGTGGTGCAAGGACAGACACTGGGTGCATGCGCTACCGCCTTGCGGAAGAGAATCTGTCCGGGTGGGATCTGAGCCCTGCACACCTCAAAAGAGCAGAGCAGGTGCTCAGCTGGAGCCCTGTTACCGTGCCGCACGCTTTATTTGCCTTTGAAGGGCAGTGTGTTTGTCCACAAGCATTATCAGGCAGGCAGAGGCAGCACCCCTGTTTGCAGGAGGCTGATGGCTCCTGCCTGGGCACCGCAGCTGGCCGAGGCTCCCGCACTGCTGGGGGTGCAGGGATGGCCCCGCGGTGGGGGATTTGGGACTGCAGGGGGCAACAGCCCCTGGGAGAAGCAGCTGATGGGAAGGGTGCTGGGCTGCCCAGGAGATGGCAGCAGGTTTCCACCAGCGTGGTTGTGGATGTGGACCTGGGTGGCCTGCTCTAGGTGGCCTTGCTCGAGTAGGGTTGGACCTGCTGACCTCCAGGGGTGCCTTCCAACCTCAGCCCCCCGTGATCCTGGGCAGAAAGAGAGGACGCCCTGCAGACAGCTTGTGTGGGCAGCTCCCAGCCCCCACATCTTCCACATTCATATTTCTGGCAATGGTCAGTGCCTAAGGTGCTGAGGGGGAGGTTCATTTTCCCATTCACTGCAGGCTCTGAAGGCTGCTGAGGTTGGGTGGGGGCTGGAAGGGTTAAGAGGGCTGGGGCTGCCCCCACAGCTGTGGGTGCTGAGAGGGTATAAGTGGGGCTTGGGCAGAGCTGGCTGCTTTTGCCCCTGCAGCAATGGGAAGTGGTGTTCATGTGGCAAAGGTAGGGGGGAAATCTGGGCTGGAGGAGAGGGGAGGAGGCAAGAGGGTCTTGTGTGAGAGAGGACATGGCTGTGGTGGTCTAGGAGCTGCAGCCTTGGGCTGGAGCTTGCCTGGCTTGTGCTGTAACAGACAACTTTGCCTGGAAGGGAGCATCTCTGACAGTCACTGTGCTGCTTTTCTGCCTCCTGGGTGCTTCCCACTCCCTGGATGTTCTAGTCAAGAGGAGTGCACACAGGGGAAGGGTTGGTCTGGAGGCTGTGCTCATCTGGCATTTTTCTTTAGGAAATATCTGTTTCTAGGATTGGTAAGAAAGTGCCAGAGTGTGCTGGAGGTGGCTCAGGGCACAGTGTCCACCTGTGGAGGAGTTATCCGCGATAGGATGCTGTTCCCAGGCTGGAGGCTCTGCCTGGGAGGCTGCTCAGGACCTCGGGCCGTGCTGAGGTTGCAGGTGGGTAGCACTGACCTCTGGTGCGAGCTGCGTGCGTTACAGCCCCGGGGAGACGGGGGATGGAGACATCCCTGCAGCAACTACTGGGCTGTGCCAGGCTGGGGAGGGACCCCCACTGCTTGTACGGGGCGGTCTGGACCCGAGGAAGGTCTTGCTGCAGAGAGCACTGCTCAGCTGTAAGCCTCAGATTTGCCCCCACTGGACACAGGCATTAAGAAAGTGAGAATTTTTCTGCCTCGTTACTTTTCCTGGCAGCACTTGATGGGGCAGCTGGGACACAGGGAATCAAAAGCTGGTACCCAAGTGTCCTGGTTTCAGTTGGGACAGTTTCCTCCTAGTAGCTGGTGGAATGCTGTGTTTTGGATTAGGATGGGAAGAATGCTGATAACATGCCGATGTTTTGGTTGTTGCAGAGCAGTGCTTGTACCAAGCCAAGGACTTTTCAGCTCCTCGCTCTGTCCTGCCAGCAGGCAGGCTTGGGGTACAGCAAGAGCTGGGAGGGGACAGACCCAGGACAGCTGACCCAAACTGGCCAAAGGAGTATTCCATACCATCTGACGTCATGCTAAACAATATATAGGGGTGGCTAGCCGGGTTGGGGGGGCCGGCTGCTCGGGATAGACTGGGCATCGGTCAACGGGTGGTGAGCAATTGCATTGTGCATCACTTGTTTCATATACACTATTATTATTATTATTGTTATTATTATTATTATTATTGTTTCCTATCTTAATAAACTGTCTCTATCTCAACTCTCGTTTTACTTTCCGTTTCTCTCCCCCATCCCAGAGAGGGAGGGGGGGGGGGGTGAGCGAACGGCTGTGTGGTGTTTAGCTGCCGGCCGGGTTAAACCACAACACCAAGGCAGGAGGCAGCTGCTGGAAGAGTGCCTGGAGCTGCTGCTACAGCAGCCACATCCACGGTGGGCAATTCTGTCTGCTCCAGGTCAGTTCTAGTTGGGCTGTGAGGTCCAGGTTAAGGCATCTACAACTTCATCCTGGAAATGGGACTTCCAACTCTCTGATGAGATGGTTTATTTATCGCTGTTGCCTCCTCATTATGGATTTGTCCTTCTGAACTTTATCAACAGGAAGGTGACCTCTAGTGAGTCTAGAAGGGAGAGGATGTGTCCAATCAGAGTGGCTTAATCATTGCTTTATAATGGCATTTGGAGATTTCCTATTTAATCAGTAATGAAAGCGCCTGGCAATTAATTCAGCAGGACTCCTGGTGCCCTGAGCACTGTAGTGTTGATTCTGAGCAGACCTTTCTTTCTATTGTCCAATTCTGAGGAGTAATAAAGTTGTTGTAATGAATCACAAAAGATACCGATTTCCTTCCTGGTTCCCTATGGCAAGTACAGCTCCTGAGTTTTAAACCTGGGCATGCACATTTAACCATTTGGCAGACAAACTGTGAGGGACCAGGCACTGCAAAGGAAGCAAGGGGGAGTCTTTTGCATTAGCAGAAGCTGCTCTGAGTGGATTTCATCTGACATCTCTCTCCCCATGACAATCCCATGTCCTTGAGGCACTTCAATAAGATTTTTTTCCCCATTGTTTTCCTACCCTAAGCCACTATAAGCTGTACAAGGTGCTGCCTGTGCTGGGCTGGCTGCCCAGGCCATGCTCTGACCTTGCAAGTACTGAGGCTGGCAGGTGCCTGGGTAGTGACTAATGAGTGACCCCATCTGCAGCCCTTGCTGCTAACAGCCTTTACTAATAAGTAGGTTAACAGGCACTGAGGAGAGAGCCTGTGGAAGAGAAGGGGCTGTGTAATGTGAAAAAGTGCACATGTACAGAAAAGCATGGCTGAATTTAGCAGTTTTATTCCTGCTTTGATTAAATGCTTCCCTCTGTCTCAGAGCACCTTGACCTCAGCTGCTGGTGTATGTGGCTGGCAAGTTTGGCTTTGCTGATTGGGGGAGAAGAGGAAATAGGGGAGGAAAAATATTAAAAATGCTTTGCTAGAGTTAGAGATACAGCTCTGTCTTGGCTTACTGCCGGCTTCAAACGCAGCAGCAGAACCTCTTGTGTTTAGCCCCAAAGGAGTCCCTAATTAGCGGAGAAACTGCAAAGCTCTGAACATGTTTGGGAATGCTTTAGTGCAGTGGCCCCCTGAGGTTCATTAAACAAATGAATTCAAAGCAGTCAAACAGCCGGGATCTTCAAAGTGACAAGGAGCTCGGTCCCAGAGAAAGCAGCACAACCCTGAAAGCAAGCTGGCACTGCAACTGAAATGCTTTCCAAAATGGGTGAAATAAAGGCACCCACATCTCTCCAGCGCAGCAGGGGCTCCTGAACTCCCAGGCTTAGCATGCTGCTTGACATGAGAATGTACATCAAAAGCCCACTTAGAGGATGACTACTCAGTCTTTCCTCCTCTTCCTCCATCCATTCTTCCTCCCCACAGGCTAGGGGCTGCCTGTCATGGAGTTGTTGGTGATGTAGGCACACCCCTGCCCCGACACCAAGAACAACAGAGTCGGGGGTGAGGCAGGAATGGGGCTCCCTGAAGGAGCAGAAGTGTGGGGTGCTGCTCACCTCAGGGCCAGCCTTTGTTAGGAATGCTTAAATGAGCTTAATTCTCACTTAATTTGCTTAATGGATGTAATAATTATCTGGTGCTACAGTGATCCTTCTCATTTGGAGCTTGAGGTGCTTTGTGGAGCAGTGAGCTTTAGTCTTCCCTTCTTACAGCTGAGGAAGTGGCGGCAGAGCCATAGGCAATTCATCGAGGTGTAACAGGTGGGTTTTTAAATGGCTCAGCCTCACCAGTCCACAAACAGGGCTGGGCTTGGAGGTCTGCTGGTGTATATTATCAAAAAGATGCAGGAAATAAAGAGGCCAGGATGAGAATAGTGAGCTGCGGAAGGATGATCATTTACAGATATGCAGATCAAGTGTGAGACAAGACCAGAAGTCTCTGCAAGCCTGGGTCTAGTAACACGTGTGACAGTTATTAATGAACATGTCACAAAACGCAAAGTCAAACCAGATGAGGAACTGCTCACAGTGACATGCAAACGGAAAATAGAAAGGATGGAGCCAGAGGGAGCCAGACAAAACAGATTGCCTGGGGCACAGCTTTGTTCGAGGGGAGAGGCATCAGCATTTTGGGCCTTGCCTGTATCCTGGGCAGGGGATTTATTTACATGTCCCAAGGCTGGCTGAGGCAGTGTGAGATGAGGGAGAGTCAAGATGGTGAAGTGAGGGGCTCAGGGAGGGCACAAGGAGCCTGTTCTGGTGGTGATTTGTCATCAGGACCCCCAGGGCATTGGTACAGGACAGATGTGTGAGGAGGGGATGGCCCCGGGTCTGCTCTGCCATCAGGGGCTTTGTGGGAACCCTCTACCCTGCTCTCCATTCCTGACAAAATGCCTTGCAGAAGAGCCAATGATTGGGAAAACAGCCCAATTCCCTGGGCTGGGGAATGGGTCAGCCATGCAGGGACAGATGCTGAGCCCTCAGTGATGGATGTGGGTCTGGGGCTGGGAGAGACAGGGCAGGCAGAAAGCCCTCAGCAGGGGGGAATTGCAGAGCTGCTCCTGTCTTCAGTCAGGCTGTATCGATCCAGACTGTTCAATACCAGATGTCTGCCCCCCAGGGATGAGTCTGTCCCTACAGCTGCTGTCCCAGTAATCTTCTGGGCCCTGATTTAAAGAGGATGAGTGCATTTTTTTTTTTTTTTTTTTTTTTTTATTTTTTTCCTTAAAAGAAGAAACAGCGGGTTTATATCTTTGCTTTTTGCCTCCCCCTCTGACACAGGATTTCCCAGTATCTCTAACTATGCGAAACACGTCCCTTCTTCAGATAAAAAAAGGCAATTTTCCACTCGGGCAGAAGAAAGCAAAGTGCAGATTACAATACCTGATGGTGTTTTTGGAAGAATGCTAGCATGTCCCTCTCCCCATATGACAAGGTCATTATTGGTGCCTGGCAAGGGTGAGCAGTCTGATGTCTGCAGACAGCAGGCACGTTGGCAAGCTTGGGCATCAGCCATGGGGCACCAGAGGAGCTGGGGGCACCACACAGAGCAGGGGTTAAGAAAGTCCAGGGTTGGATATGGGGGCCAGGGAGGCAGCTGAGCAAAAGGAAATGCTCCACTACTCCATCTCTGCCCTGTTTGGCCTTCTAAGGTGGCTCTGGTACAGCGGTAGAGAGTCCCAAAACAACCACACTGATCACTCAAAGTATATTAAGAGTGCCCGGGTTTATAAATATATGGATGGTGTTCACTTTTTCACTGTATATAGCAGTGTAAGCCCCTCAGGATACACAAGAGCTAGCTTTAACTTCGTTAGTCCAATCCCTGGCAGTATTAGCGAAGACTAATTTACTTCCCTGAGAACCCATGGCCTGTCTCTGAGTTGAATATGGTGCAAGATGGAATATGAGCCGTGACGATGTGTCTTCCTTTATGGTTTGGCTAAACACATTCCAGCTGATGAAAGCACAGTCATTGCTTTAAATGACTTTTAACCATCAGCAGCAAATCAGTCTTCAACAATGGGAAGTCCAGCATGGGGGACTGATATCGCTGCAGCATTTCTCAAGCCTCCTGTTTTCCACAAGTCTCCTCTGCTTCCTGCCTGGGCACTGCAGAGCCTTTGACAATATTGATTGAGTAAATTGCTGGAGCAGAACAATGTGTGCTCCCTTTCCCAACCAGAAAACACCTCTGCTCACTGTTGATAAATTACATGTAAATTACCTGCCATTTCCTAGGTGCTAACACTAAAAAAAGGCACAAAAATACTCTCCACCACCCTGTGAATATCAATGAGATTCTTTGTTTTCACGAGCTTTAAACAATGATGTTTGATGAAGGCTCATTTGAGAGAGATGCTGTGTTCTAGAGATACCTTCAAAGTTACACAAATGCAGCGAGGGCAGCCTAACACACTCATTGTCGCTCTCCTATTATTTCGCTTGCTGTATTTATGTGAATTGGGCACCAGTGGTGGCGAGGAGCAGTTTTGTTGGCTCGCAGTACAGCGCAAAGCTCTTGTCAGTACAAATCCCTGTGCTCTACCTGGGCCAGTGCTTTGGTAAGTGCTTTCCTCTGCATTCATTTATTCGCTCTTTCATCTATCCGATCTCCCTCCATCAGCACAACACTGCAGAAGAAAAGCAGTGAGGGAAGGTGAGGGTAAGTCCAAGAGCCCCCCAGTGGGGACGCTTTGTATGCACAGAGGCGAAGTTCTGCCCCTGGGCTGCTGTTTTCAGGGAGCACCCTCCAAGCCCAGGGGTCCCTGAGCATGACACTGCTCCTCAAATGAACCACTTACGATATTTTGCAATGCTATACCTTAATTTAAAGAGCCTAGTATGCTATTTAGCTTTAATTCTTAAATATAAGGCTCTTTAAAATGGCTTGTACTCTAATGTTGTGCATTCTGTGAATTTATACTGTCATGGCAAAGCCTTTTTTCTGCAAGGCATTTATTCAGCAGCCCCCAGATCAATATGTTCTGCTCCAAGAGCTCTGCAAATGCCCAGAGTTGTGCCAGTGCCAGCGTATGAATGGAGGAAACAAACAGAACACAGCTGCCTTGTCCTGATCAGGGAAAATTAAGTTATTCTGCTTGCCCTTTATCATCACCTACCTGTATTATTATGGTAAACATGGAAAGTCTCTCCTGAAGTCATTGTGTTTGTTGCTGTCCAGAGAGAAATCAGGCTTGTCTTTTCCTTTTAGTGCTCCATCGGAATATAAAAGAGGAAGGAGGAGAACAGTTTTGTTCTCACCTTGCCTGCAGAGGTGGAAGCATGGAGCTGGTAGAGTAAGTGATGTGCCATGGCTTTACAGAGGGTCTATAGTAGAGCCAAGAACAGCTTCCCAATTCCCAGCCCTGTGCTTTGACTGCATGGCCAGATTTCAGCTGAGCTCTGAGTAGGTTCAAATGCAGCAAAGGCAGCTGGTGGGCCACCACAGTGGTACCAGCCATGAAAGAAAGGCAGGTCTGGTTCAGGAGGAACAACAAAACATAAAGACAATAGATAATTTTAAAAAATGTTTTTCAATTAAAAAAAAAAAAAGCTGATCTCACTTGTGGACACTGCCACTTCAAAATCAGGTGGGCAATTAGGAGAGGGTTTCCTGCTGCTCTGGGACTGTGGCATCACCCAGCTTGGGGAGCTGACTGGGTCTCCTTCCTGGCACAGGGTGGTGGGCTTGCACTTGGTGGTGGGCTCGTGCCAGCACAGCTCCAGCAGGAGGTAGTCATTGGGGCTGGTCATTCTCCCTCTGGGTAAGATTTAGCATCTCCTCTGTAATAGCAGCACCCAGGAATGACAAACTAACGAATGATGCTATTTGGAGAGCACATGTGGGCACCAGCGCTCAATTTATCAAAGGTGAAGAGGGACCAGAGTTAATTATATACCACGGATTATATTAATATAACATGAAGGACTTCAGCTAAGCCTCTCACAGCCTGGCTGTTCCGTGCACAGGTACTGGATCATGTTTGTTCCTGGGGATGCAAATCTTTCTGACTTGCTGTCATATCCTAGAGGAAAGTAAAGCACTCACCCTGCCCTTATCTCAGGCTTTCTTTACTGTTTGCCAGAGCAAACAGGTAGACCAACTCTTTCTTCCTGGGCTTGCTTATTCACTGTTATTTCTTCCAGTTTCAGTGTTTGTTTCTCATTGATCCCTCAGAGGAAGGCATATTTCCCCTCTGAGGGCAGTGACTTCCCCAGGTGAGAATCCTTCAGAGGCAAGGCCAGGATATGCAGGCAGGGATGTCCAGCTGAGTGAGTGGAAGCGCAGCTGGCACCCACATAAATCACTCATATTTTTACCCTAAATACATGTGGTACTTAAATACTGCAAATCCCTGACAATCCTTCAATTTTATAAACTCTGTGGATTGATTTTCCAATGAAATCCTCCCACTGCAAGATCCAAGTTCATTTATATAAATTATACAGTGATTTATTTAATGACCTACTTTGAGCGCTATAAATTCTGCGACGTCCATGCAATTTATTATTTAAACGCTGTATAAATCATGCAGGACACAGAGAGGGGAGAACGTGTGTGGAAGGAGCAGCTGGCACAGTGCCTGACCAGGAGGAAAGCAAGGCATGGAGTGTGCCCACGTGTGACAACGCGCTCCAGGAGCTGGGATTTGTGCAAGCACGGCTGCTCCTACTCGTGGGCTTGGCACTCGGCCACTTGGGCTGGAATGTGGATGGGGCTGAACTCCTGGTAGCCT
The DNA here is from genome assembly GCA_011076525.1 of Nettapus auritus. Lineage (NCBI taxonomy): Eukaryota > Metazoa > Chordata > Aves > Anseriformes > Anatidae > Nettapus > Nettapus auritus. The sequence goes on from CM021788.1 coordinate 5,474,773, forward strand.
CCCTCCAGTAAGTACAGAGGAGGAGAGCGTGGGGAGAGCTTGTGCTTGGAGGGTCTGTGCACGGGGAAAATGCTACTTGAACGTAAATGTTCTTTATTGGTTCAAGGCTCTTTCCTAAAGAGGGAAGGGGCTGAAATCAGCATGCTTCTGTGCTTCTGCAGAGGGTGAGAGTCAATCCAGGACAGCAGAAAGCAGCCTGGCTTAGCTCCTCTTCCTTGGAACAGCTTCAAGGGGAATTGTTTGGGAGATGTCTTCAGCTATATACAAACACATTGACTTACTCTAAAAGGGCCTCAATAGTCGGTGAGTGTGGAGCACGAGAGAGGAACCCAGAGAAGACCATGAAAAGGCAGCGTGGTGTCTCAGTTCAGCTGGGTTTGAGCCTGTTTGCTGCCGTTTTCTGTGTGCTGAAATGGGAAGGTGGTGGGAGCGTGTCCACGTGCATGCAGACTGAGCGAGGAAGCTGTGTTCTGACATCTTCTGTTGCCAGTTGTGTGCTGAAGGAGTGACCTCCATCTAAAGATGCTCTAAATTAAACAAAGGTTTCTACAATGTTAATTAGTAAATGGTTGCGAAGAGCTCTGAAAATGCAAAGACCTTATAAGTGATAATTATTATTGTTGTTATTATCAGGTCTGCAGCAGTGAAGCACATGTAATTGGTGGTTAAGCTCCCCAGACACCAACTAATCCAAAGGCACAACACAGCCCCTACCACCAAGTGTTATAAGCAGGATCAGTTCAGCTCAGCCTGGGGGAGCAGTGGGAGGGTTGGAGCATGGGGATGTCAAAACACCGATGCTCTCTAAGGTCCATTTGGTACCTGGGGGCGTTCCTCAGCCTCCTGTGTGGCACATCATCTTCAGGATCATTAATTTTAATGTTATTAGTTGAGCTGCTTCCCATGTCAGGAAAGGCATCAGCTTCTCTTTTATTTATTCATGTATGTTTATCAAAGGAGGAACTTTATAACCTGGAAACCTTGTAATTTCAGTGGAAAAGATGGGTGGAGGAGAGCTCGGATCCATTAGTGAGGAACAGCTGGAACATTGCCTCCTGGTGACAAAGCCAGCAGCAGCTATGTGAGGTGTGCTTGGATTGTCCTGAAACTCCAGGGGATGGAATGGGGGACAGTAGAGCACACTTCAGCTGCTGGAAGTCATCAGGTGTTAGTCATGGAAGTAAATGGCATCATTAAAAAGGAGTACATTGATAACCATGATCCCCACCAAGCTGTGCAGCCCGTTTCTCTGCCCAAATGCAGTCTGAAGCTGTCCCACTCTGAACAAGACCCTCGGGGTGTGTTGGCAAAGGCCCGTTTCATTAGAGAACTCACGCCTGGTCTGTCTCAACAAGCTTTTGTGCTGCTCCTTGGCAGGGATTTCTTTCTTGTCAGCTCACAAAGGACTTAATGGCACGGGGAGTGAGCTTCCTCTGTGCTAATTGTGTGCCTTGTGATCCTTCCAAACGCAAGGCACGGTCGGCCATGAAGACACACTTGACCTGTTCAGGTAAGTAGGTTGCTGATAAATGTTTTCATTGCACCTGTGCCAAATGTACTTTTTGCTCTGAAGGCAAAACAAGCACATCCCTTCTTCAGCCAGGTCTTCTCTGCAGTAACTTCATGGGGTGGCTGCTCATGAGGAGGTCAGGGGGGCAGGCAGACCTGTGCTTAAAAACCCAGAGAGGACCCAGAACCAAGCAGGGATTCTTCAGCCCTAATTGGCTCTTTTTAAGACAGATGCTCTGTTGTCATCAGCGGGGTCTCTCCCTGCTGCCTTGGTATGAAAAACCTTTCAGCAACCACCGGACTTCAGCCGCCACAGCCTGCTGGGAGCAGAAGCGCAAAGTGGGAGATGGTTTCCCAGCTGGACAGACGTGACTAAGGAGAACCCCTGCATCTTCCTGCTGAGGCAGGATGGTAACAGCCTTCCCTCCTGCCAGAGCAAAGCTTAAAACTTGCTCTTTTTTTTTTTCTTTTCCTTTCTAATAAGAGCTCCTGCGTGGGATCAAATTGTTCTTAACTGCTCCCTGAAGCAGCCTGCTAATGGCAGAGGTCTGTCTCTTCCCCCTGTCCCCCTCTCCTCCCAGCTGCACCCATAAGTGACTGATTTTGACATAACAGTAAGGGTTTGCTCTAGGCAAGAGTGTTTTCAGGCCTGAAAGGCTAAAACTGGGTAATTTTTCTCCTTAGCAGCACATAATGGAGGTAGCTGTTTTCCTGCAGCATTTAGCCTTGATTTCCAGGAGATAAGGATGCTGGATGAACACCTAGAGCACTTTGCACCTCCGGCACAAGAGGGGAATCCTTGTTATGGGACCTACCTGTCAGGTGAGGGCTCCGGCCGCTGAGTCTGCCTAATTTAATGATCATAGTATTCTTGTTCCTAATTACGGTGCGTGTCATGTAACAGCCAGCTTGCCTGTGCCTAATCACAGCACACCTAACCACTTTGCTCCTTCTATAAAAGGGAAAGAAAATACAAAATGAGCACAAATGAACAAATTTTCAATTACATTGCTGCAGGTCCAAATGATGCAGGTTTTCTGCCTCCATCACTGCTTGAAGTGTGCGCAGAGCTGGGTGCAGCATCAGAAGTGAGGTGGGGAAGGGCACAGAGGAGCCTGTTGGGATGGGGCAGCTGGAGATGCCATCCTATTGCTAGGCTGCCTATTTAGCACATGAGCATTCTCGGTTCGTTGTGGAGAGACATCCTCTTCTCTTTCAACTGTAGAAAAGGTAGGTCTAGACCTGGGCTGTAGTCAGAGCTGTTTCTGTATTCCGTGCACAGGCAGGTAGCTTGCAGGCAGCTCGTGATGTTCTTTTAAGCCTGGCAATATTTGTCTCTCTCTTGCTTCCCAAGTCAAGGTATTGCTGGGAAAATGGAGTTTTCACTTCAAAAAATAAAATTAAAAAAAAAAAAGAAGAAAGATTTCTAGACCTTATGCCTGTAGAGAAAAGTAGAGAATGACTTTCAAACACAACTTACAGGATCAGAAAAACCAAATGCAATTACCTTTAAATTCATCGTGTGTTTTTTAAATCTCCTGCTGTGACTCATGATGTTTGAACTCTAGGGACTGGTGATGCTTCCAAGTGCAAACACAAATATTCAGGCAGATGATGTTTATCTTCAGCTAGGGGAACACCCCAGTAAAGGAGGAAAAAAGTACAGAGAACGTGAGAAAGTGAAATGCTGCTCAAAACTTCCTTGCTGTGAGTTTCCTTCTTTTTATGCATTCAGGAGGAGGAACATTTCTTCTGCTCAATACTGGAATTGTGTCATGTAATTTAACCCCTTAAGGACTGTGCTTAACTCAGTATCTCTGATCTTTGCTCCTTATCTTGCTGATTTTGCTGTGAAATCACTCTGCTTCCCTGTTACCTGTAAAACACAGCATTGCACCCGACCTGGGCTAGTGACTGTGGTCACAAGAGACTGCAGCCTGGCAAATCAAGGGGCTGTTTGTTGCTTTTAAACCTTCTCAGGGGAGGACTAAATGAGGCAAGATTTGTTTAGTGCTCATATTCATTTCGGACTAGTCTAATAGCAGTTTCTTTTCCCTTCTGGTGCAGTCTTTTGGTGGCAATCACAGCCTCAGAGATGGAATTGGAAATGACTGAGGGACCAGGAGAAGTGCTTTGGAAGTGTCTGATGAAAATCGATGAAGCTGACCCATGCTGCTGATTAAATGAATTGCCATTTTCCCGCAAACTCTCTGGCAGAACTCTGATCAGGAGTGGTTCTTAAATCTTCAGCTCTGCTTGGCTTTTTTTCTTCTCCTTTCTTCCGCACAAGCAGGCTTAGCATCTCCTTTCCTGTCCAGCACATGGAAAAAGGACAGAACGAAGGAAGGCTAATTCCTCCAAAAGCTGTCACAGTTGCCTGTGTTCTTCTTTTTGTTTTGTTTTGTCTGGCAGAGCCTTGCAGCAGGAACCTGCACCCCAGGGAAGGGCTGATATTGTCACCCAGAAGCAATATCCCATCAGTTGTCCTAGGAGGTAGAGCCTGGAAAAGGTGGCACTGAAGGAACATGATTAAATTGCAGCCTGGAACGGAGATATTTTCCTCTTCATTTTTGGAAAGAGGAATCAGGCTCTTCTCACCCCTCTCAACTCCCCTAAAGAGCACTGCTTCGTTCTCCTCATTTAATCAGTGGATTTTCAGTGAAGTCAAATCACCCAATGGACGCATATTTCACCACTGACAAGCCTTGCCTTGCTCACCAGGGATAGGTGCCTAAAATTATCAGGAGAAACAGGGATGTCAAAGGTTAGATACCATGGCTGAGGTCATCCCGAGACCTTTGGGCAGAAATGGGAGCAGCTCTCTCCTGTCCTTGTTTAATGGTTTGTGCTCAAAGGTTACAAGGATCTTTTTTTTTTTTTTTTTTTTTTTACCTCTGCTGGCGTCATAATTTTTAGTGATATTTCTGCACTTCTGAAAACTGTTAATTAGCTCCCTTCAGAGCTTTGCTCATCACACATGGTTTTTCCCATTTTAGCACACTGATTATTATTTCAGGCTGGAGTAATAAGCAGGGGGAAGAAGATGTCATTTTAATATAGGTTAAGTATTACAATGTCAATAGTTTTTTTTATGTAATTACAGAATATAAAGAGGACAAATGGCTAATTGCAGAACATTAGGAGGACAAATGAGTTGAAATAGCTGAAGTTTCTGCTGACCTATATGAACCTTGTTTTTGTAATAGTAAGTCACTTTCCTGAGGAAGCTTTCGGCACAAAGAACATTCTCCCGTGACTGCTGGACCAGTGGGCAGAGCCAGCACAACAACCATGGATTTGGCCACTTGATATCTTTTTGATCTCATTGCAGTGCATGGAGGAATTAAGCCCTGGTGAGCAAAAAACCAGACGCTGGGGTGAGTGATAGCAGAGGATGCAGATCTTGCTGACAACGCTGAAGAGAAAACAATAGATGTGATCAAAGGAAAACTCGAGGAAGGGTTCAGCGCAAACGTGGATCCCTGTTCTGAAGACTTCACGCATCACCAGAAAACCTGCAAGCAACTGACCCAGATTTCTGGCATCACAAAACTCCTGGGGCACAGGTATAGATATGTGCTTAGTGAGATCAAGTAAACAAAGGAAGGAGAGAAAAAAACACGGGAGCTTTTTTTTTTTTCCCTCCTTCCTTTAAAGCAATTAAAGTTTTGCTAGAGATAACTGTATTTTCAGGAAAATGTTTAACGAACTGGATAAACAACAGGAGAAGTGCAAAGCCAATAAACATCTGGCTGTGATAAAACCCAGGGCTTGTGTGAGAAGATGTTCCCCTGACCCCAGGAGGCTGGGGGCCTTCACCTGGAGCTGATGGGAGTGGGTGCTGAGATGTGGGTCCTGGTGTGTCCTAGTTGGGGTGAATTAGATGCTAGGGCACCAGGTGGGTGTGTTCAGAGCTTCTTCTTGTCCACTTCTCAGGAAACCAGTTTGTTGGGTACAGAGATGGGGAGAGGAGCCTGCAAAAAAAGGATGGCTCTGTGCCTTCTCCTGTGAGCCTTGGGTTGAGAAAAGCTTCAGAAGAGATTGATGGGTGAGTGTCACACTTGAACTCGCCTTCCAAGCACTCTCTGTGCAAGATGCAGCTGGAGCTGCACAGAGGCTTGGGTGGCAGGCATTTTTTTTTTTTTTTATAATGGAGGGGAAATGAGTTTCCTTAATGGAGCATGGTAAGAAGTTCTCTTGTGATTCTCTTTTCTATCTGCATGGTTTCATAATGGAGCAGTGAGGTCTCTTGCAGCTCAGGGTCAGCTCATGCTGAAAAAAAATGCCTCAGGATGTCCACAGCTCTGCTGGGGAGCCAGGGGGGCAGGCAGAGGAGGCATGACTGATGTATGGGCAGATATGATGGGATTACGGAGGACTTCCCCCAGGATCTTCCAGCCCAAGGGAGGTTTATTTTACTTTCGCTGTGGAAGAGAAGGCATCATGGAGGGATTTTGTTCCCCAGCAAGCTCAAAGTTGGGGGAGAAACAAATTGTCCAATGTGTGATGGATGGATGAGAGTGGAGTGGGTCTGTCTTGTGCCCCTCAGCTTGGTTTTGTTTTCCTTTTAGCTCTGGGAGTGCCTGGCCCAGCTGGTGCTTTGTCATATGGGGGCACCCTCACAGCAGCAGCCTGTTCCTGACAGTGCTGATGCTCCTTCCCCTCAGTTCAAGCTGTTGTCTGACAGAATTACACAGCACAGCTCCTGACACTGTTAGGTGTCTGCAGAGCCGGGTGGTAAACAGCCTGGCTGCTCAGCATTGCTCATTCCTGCAGAGAGAACACGGGCTGCCAGCCCCAGCCTGATGCAGGCTTCCAAGACAGACCCTAAGCTACAGGAGATGGGTTCATCTTGGAGAAAACAGATGGTTTTGGGGCTACTCCTGGCTGTGACCTGGATGAGGCAGCCAGCCCTGCGTAGGCTGATGTGATTAAATTGTTACCTCCTTGCTTGAGTGCCTGGCCACTGAGGGATGGGCACAGCCATGCGTATCTCCTCTTCTCCCTGCTCATCTCTTGCACAAAACATTAAATTTCAAGCTCTAGGTTTAATAACTGATCCAGAAGCTTTGGAAGCTAAACAGTCAGGCTATCTGTCGCTGGGGCAGTCCTGGCACTATGAACTTTGGATCCATTACACTCCACAGACAGGCTTAACTTCAAGCCATCATTTCAGCTCGGAGATGAGAAGCTGTTCAGAATCAGTATTCTGCATGTAGCGGGTGTTACCTTTCCACAGATGCAGTAACAAATACACAGCTTGATTAATAGGATTAGGAGCTGCCTTGTCAATGACAGTGGGAACAAGCTACCTGATAAGCCCTGGGTAGGAGCTGCCTGAGATCCAAGCCTGGGCTGAGGCTTGCAAAGAAGGGGTTATTTTATAGAGGTGAAGGCAGGGGTTAAGGGAATGATTAAAGAAAACAAAACTAAAGCAGACACCAGCTTTTTTTGTCATCTAAATGTATGCGTTGTGACAGAAGAATGTGAATTTTGTGGCTTATCTTTCTGCTGTAAGGAAATGTGAGATTCTGTTTTACCAATGTGACACTGAAATCTCAAATTATTTTCTTTCTACTTCCCAGTGGACACTTTGACCCTCCAAAAAAACACCCTCCACTTTTTCACTTTTTTTTTTTTTTTTTTTTGAAAATGAGCTATAGGATTTTTCAGTGTGCTTCTTGTGGACTAGACCTGTGATTGCAGTGCTCTTGTATGATTCTGATCAATCAGGAGCAGAGCTCCTTGGCCTTCTGCTGGTCTCATGGTAGTTGATCTCTATTAACTGTATTAGCACAGCCCTACTTTATGGAGGATGCTGCTCCTGAAATATTGTTCAATGGAGAGGGACCTTGGGGCCACTGCAAGCACAGGCAATGCCATTCCTCATTTCTTTGTGCTTTTCACTAATTTAATCTCCTCACAGCTTCCTCCGCAGCCATCTCCATTTTTGGTAATGTCTTTGGAGTGTGCAGAAGGAGCTGGCCCTGATTTAAATGGAAAAAACCTCTTTCCACTCTGGGAAGCTGCACTTACATTCCTCCAGGAGAAAACACTGATCAAGCACTGGCGTGCAGCTGTGCGCCCCCCAGGATGTGCACTGCTGTAACTGCTCATTTTTTAGGAGCACCTGACAGTTGATGCATGGCCGGGAATATCACATGCCTCTGTTATGCTATGGGCTGGTCAAATATCTCAGAAGAAATAGTCTGGTTCAAATGGACGGCATGGCTGAAGGCTGGGACCTGAAAGCTGGCTGGAAATTGCTGCTTTCTTCCCGTACAGCTCTGCCCAGGTATGTCATCATTTACACCAGCTCTTCAAAAAGCCAGCCTCTAAAGCCCATATTTGCTATGGATAGTGCTCCACAAAAGCTGCACTGAAATTATCAGCACTGGTCTTGGCCAGGGCCCTGGATGCTGCAGCATGAGGTGATGGGAACCAGGCTGAATTTCTGGCTCGTTGGAGTCGGTGGGACTTTTGCCATCGATTCAATTGGAGCCAGAATTTCCTGCCACTAACAGTGTTAGATGTAGGCGTTGATCCAAGGACATGAATTCATAAGTTTGCTACAGCCTTTATTTTAGCAGCACGGCCCAGGTTTGCTGCTGCAGGAGTGTGCTTGGTGCTGGTGTGGTTTCCAGCTAGAGGAAGGGGCAGTGGCAGGAGCTGGTGGCCCTGCCCAGGAGGAGGGCTTGGCAGTGCCATTTACAAAGCTCTCTTCACATTTGAATTTGCAGCTGGAGGCTGTGTTTATTTCTGGTGGAGCTTTCTGCTCTTCTGAGATGGAGGGCCTCTGAACAGCAGCGTGTGTTGTGTGCTCCTGACACCCTTTGCCGAGAAACCATAACATATTAACTACAAATCTGCCTGCAGAATGTTTATTCATGTTAATAAATTATGCTGCAGAATAAATAGATGATAAATTATGTCCTGGCTTGGCCAGAACTTTTATCTTGCCTGTCAGGACTGTGTAATATTAATTATAGCCTGCCTTGGATCCCCTCCGGGAGGGCTGGCACATGGCTGTGGCAGTCAGCTGTGACTCTCCTCTTATTTGATTTTTCATTTAATCAATGCCCAATAAATCTGCAATCTCCTGAATCTGGACATCTGTGTTTAATGTAGCTGGAGAGTGACCTAATTAAATTCCAGTTTACCCCATCCCGTGGTGGGACTGGATGCTTGGGTTCCTGCTTTTCCAACACCAGAGGAGTGGGGAAATGCCCTCACGCTTGTCAGTGACCTCTGTGAAGCTGAGATGGGCCCTGAGAAGAGGATTTGGGGAATAATACAGGACAAAATGTTTTTACAAGCATTTCAGGGGTGGTTTGCTGCCCACCATGCACTCGAGGCCCTTTGATTGCTGGTTGCAGCTGCAAAAATACCTCTGCTGAAACGTGCTCAGAGAAGAGCTGCTCTTCAGCTGAGCACATCCATGATGGCAGCACCAAGCAGAGCCCTTCCCTGTGAAATATATATCAGTCTGCTGCTTTTGCATCAACGATGTTTGTGTAGTGCAATGGACATAAAGCCACCCTGCTCTGCTTTTGGGCCAGGTGCTGTGTGAGGTTTGATGGCCACGCAACGAGCCTTGCTAAGCACCTCTGACCGAGGGACCTCCAGATCAATGTAACGTGTCAGCAGGAGCCACTCGGAGCTGCTAATCGCTTTGAGGTGACCCTGGAAAAGTGATCATGACACACACTTCATTAGCACGGCTTAGGGAAAGAAATGATGGTGTTAAGCCCAGTATAAAGGCCAGGGAATGGAGAGACTACGTGTAGATCCTGTAGCAGGTCAGGTACCCTGGTCTTGGCAGTAGCAGGAGTGAATATTTAGAGATGAATGGTAAAGCACGGAGTATGTGTAGTACTGCCATCAGACAGTTAGCATCTTAAGGACTTCCCATGCTGGAGGGCACCTCTACACCATCGCGTTTAATAGCCGCTGATGACTGATAGACTGGTGGATGGATTTCCTGTTCCTCGGTAATGCTTTATCAATCTGAGCCACAGCGATCTTTGCCTATGGCCATGAACCAAGGCATTTATCTGCAACTAACTTACTCCGCTCAGCTTCTTAATCTTCGGAAACACTTGCTCTGGATGAAATGGATTAACTGGCCATAGTTTTCATTTCAGATGAACAATAAGGAATGAGATTTGCTGTTTGTGTATGGCTGGTAATGCAGTTTATCCTTCCTGTGCACTCTTTTCTCCACGGAGCATTATTTGCATTAGAAAGAGCAGACTTCCTTATTTTATGGGTTAAAAATCCTATTTGTTTGCTTTGTTTCCTTCTTTCAATAAACTTGGTTTAATAAATGCTAATTGTTCTTAATGCCTTAAATTAATTACAGTCCTTTTCGCTGCCCCTCTCTATCTGTGCTGCATCACCCAAGGATCGCCATGGCAACTTGCTCAGCAGGCTGAGTGTGCTGGCCCCTGTTTCCTGGGGTCTGGGACGTGTAGGGCTCCTGGTGGGTGCCTCACAGGGTGAGAAGCCCAGCAGCGAGGGGGATGAGGGGTCCTGGCTGTAGGATGTGAGCCAGGAGCAGCCCTAGGTCCACCCCTGTCCCTTTAGCTGAGCAACACACCTCCCTCGCTGCCTCAGTTTCCACTTGGGTAAAACAGGGAGGAACCCGGCCCCCTTGGCCATCTCAAAAGCTTTGGGACCCACTGATGGAAAGAAAACCATTTTACTCCTCTTCCTCTCCATTTGGGGGTGGGACTGACTCCGCACGAGCTCAGGGCCCCCCAACGTCCCCTGCCAGGGCCAGCACGGACACGCCAGTCCCCAGAACGCCGCGGACCCCCAGCCCCGGCTGCAGGGGGGCCGCGGCTCTCCCCGCGGTGCCACCAGGTGGCGACCCTCGACCGGGCTCCGAGCTGTTCCCCGGGTGGCAGCCCGCTGCTGGAGCCGCGGAGCCGAGGGTTTGGGGGATCCAGGTGATGAGGAGGGAGCTGCGAAGGGCAGGGGGGGCGGTGGGGATTCTGTGGGGGGCTTCGTCGTGCCCTGCTCCCCCCGCCGAGGCTGCTCGTCGTGCGTAATTTCCAGCCGTGCCGCAGTGATGCCGAGTCAGTTGGCTTTGGAACAGTAGTAGGAAGGGAAAAAAGGCTGATATTTTTTTGCTCTTTAGTGCTTTGGGCAGGAGCCTTAAAGCGACAGAAGTAGGTTTGATGAGAAGTGAAACGAAGGGCTAGGCTGAGCAAACTTTCTGGGGCAAGGAACAGCCTTGGTGCAAGAGGGGGCTGCAGGTAGGATGGGGAACACACCACTTAGGGACAGTTTTTTCAGCTCCTCGCTCTGACACAGCCTTCCTGCATGAGCTCAGTCACATCCCTCAGCCTTCGCTACCTCTGGTTCCTGAAGGAAGATTTTAGCAAAAGCAGATTGACACTTTTCTCCCAGGAAACCCCCCCCCCCCCAACCCAATGGCACTGTGCTAGGAGAGGATGCCTGGTCATGCTACTGCTTCTGTACAAATGGCATCTGTGGCTAAAAGCAGGCATGCTTCGGAAGAGGGCTTTTTTTTTGTGAGATACAAAGAGGCAGGGATGGGGCGGCTCCTTGCCACCTGTGATTAGACCCTATCCATTCTTATGCTGCCCCTCGTCTGCCTTCCCCTGCACAGGTTTGTCAGATCAGCCGCTCCACTAGCTGGGGGGAATGTATTCTGCTTCTCTTTCTTACTATTTTGTATTTCTTTATGGGCCAGTGGCTCTGATATTCAGTGCTGCTGTTGTTGGGAAAACTAAATGAAAACACAGAGCAACAAATCAGGGAGCAATTGCTTCAGTGGCTTTTGACGAACCCTTTGCAGCTAAGCGTGAATTTTTCCAATGACTATCATGCACTTGCATTTTCCTGTGACATTTGCTGCAAGAAGTTCAAAGTCTGAAGCCTTGCAATTATTTTGTCTCTGAAAATCTTTCTTGAAGCAGAGTGGGTCTTCCTTCTCCTGATGGCCGCATGGAGCTTGCTGGCCCAGCTGTCCACATGCACAGCTTTGGTATTTAGGGCTACCCAGAGAATGGCCAGGGCATCACCTCCTCCATTGCTCCTCCCAAAATATATCAGAAAAGGCAGACTCTGCAGCCCTTTTTTTTTTTTCCAGGGAAAACCACCCGCTCAGGGGCTCTTGTAGGGGCAGACAGGAGACTGAGGTTGAGATCCTTGGAGGTTACCCAGCACATACAGGAGGAGCAGCAGAAGCTGCTTTTTAAAGCACCATTATTAGTGATGGGAACATGGCCTGGAAGCCTAATTGAGTCCAATGTATTGTTAGCTTCAGAAGAGGGATGAATTGTACCTTTTTCTCATTTAAGCATTTTCAGTTCTAGCTTATCTGGGTTTCTCCAGTCCTGTTTAAAATGGTCTCCATCACAGGGAGTGAGTCTTTGCTGCAAACTCCATGCCAGGAAGTCTTTCCTTGCTATGAAAAGCAGTACGTTTTTAAATTGACTGAAAAGCCATTGGACTCTCTTTTATTTTTGTTCTGCCTCCGCCTCAAAAATACTTATGAAGGATAAATTGTTTACACTAACATCTTGATAGATTGCTTGTCTTGTTACATTAAAAACATTTTCCAGAGAATGTACAGGCTGTAGATCAAGCATTTCTGGCACCATTATAATTTGAAAGCAAGTAGGTAATGTATAATTGCAAATGTCTTGCACAACTTCCCTCTGACAAGAATTCTCTAAAGGCTTGTCTGTCCAGGTTTGGACAAATGGGATGGGATTTTTCTTTTGCCAGATTTCTCTTACAGACACTTTCAGTAGCATTTTGCATCTTGGGTCTTCTGTTTTTAGTACTGTGGATAGAATCTCCTGGGGTATTATTACGATTTGTACGCTAGACGTTTGAGTCAGACTTTGATCATTCTGTGTGGATGACTTGAAGAAGTGGGATCTTTTTTAATGGGATGCAGAAGAATAACAAAGGCTTTAAGCTCTCATCCAAGCCCTCTGGAAGAAGAGGTGGTAAGTGTCTAGAGAAGGAACCAAAAGTAGCAAAAAGAGAAAAGGAGGAAATCTACAGAGCTGTCAGTGATTCTGTGACAGATCTGACTCTAACTAGGTCCTTAGGAGTAAAGACACATCTCAGCAGCTGGGAGGAAAGTCAGCTCCAGCAAGTCAGCCAGTCCCAGCATTGGATACACATTTCTCCAGCTCATCAGCTTGCGAAGCTCTCTCATCAATAGGCATATAGCTGGGCCTCCTAAGTGCTCACTGAGGATGACTTCTAAAAAATAAAAAATAAAAAAAAAGAAACCAACATCTTTTTTCTTCCTGGTGAAACAAGTATAGGAAGGTTCTTCTTTCTTTTTTAATTAACGGTTTAATGGTTTAAGGCTGACCTCAAAACAGATGAAATCCTTCATCAGCAGAAACAACCCTGGCCTCAGCTGGGTGTGATCAGTATTTATTGCATTTATTGCTAAGGAGACATTTCCCTGGTTTATTTGGGAAATGTGGCTGCTGGGTCTCAGAGTCCTCGGATCATCACTTGAATGCAGTGCAGATATGGGTGGTGAGTGGATGGCTTAAGGTTTTTATGGTGTCTATAAGGCTTTACTCATCAATCAGGCTATCAAACAGGTCCAGCATATATTTCTAGCTAAGAAATAGACAAAGTCACAGGATAAAAGATCTCAAAAATGAGCCAACTTAAGGCATAAAACCATGTGACTGCTTCCCTGAAAAGCTGCCTTTGTTGTTGTTGCTTGAGATTCATTTGACAGTGTTCTCCAGAGCTGCTTCTCCTTCAAATCCACCCCGGGAGGATCTCATATTTGGGCTGACCTGAACTCTGGGGCTGCTTCCCTGTTAGTCCTGCAGAGCCCATCTCCTTGCCTGTTCCTCTCTGTCCGTAGCTGAGACAGACGCTGTCATCAACTTGCATGCTCTGGTGCTGCTGCTCATCTTTCATAACAATTTGTCTATAGTGTCAGACAAATTGTAAATGTAACCAACACAACTGGAACAGCAAAGTGCATCAGAACTAGCATTTGTCCCAGACTTTACGGCTGCTTGCAATTTCCTTCATAATCCACAGCTTTGGAAAGCTCTTTTTCCCTTTTAATTCTGCTTGCTAAAATATAGCATTTTCTGTTTCAGAACCTGAAAAATGATCATCAGAAGGAAATTTTTACTGTTAAGAGCCTTATTGCTTATTAATGTGTGTAATTAAATGGGTTTAGCTAAGCTGAGGATAGCAGGAACTCTAAGAGTGCATGTACACACATTCACTGGTCTAAATACCCCACTCAGATTAATAAAGGAATTGATGTAGACAATGGCTTCATGTCTGGGAAGAGCTCTTGAGGCTGTAATGTAGACGGTTGCCTCCCTGAAGCTTCCTTTTGCTATAATACAGCTAAAAATAGCCCCACTCCACACTCACAATAGAGCAGCTGTAGTGCAACAGCATGAGATGCCTCAGAAAGACCCAAAATAGATTAGGGGTGGAGGACCATGGCTGGTATCCTGGGTGTCAGGAGCAGGAGAGGATTTGAAAAGGAAATAAAGTTTGTTAGAGTGATATTGCTGAGTGAATAACACACACAGACAAACACCAAAAAAAAAAAATAAATAAATAAAAAAATCAAGCATGGATTTCACATTAGTGACACTTTCCATGAAACTCTATTTTTCCATGAAACTCAGCTGTTATAGATCAAAAAGGTTTGTGCTTGCCCAGAAGTCCAGGGATGTGGCCTAGGCCAGCCACTGGCCCAGAAAGCGGGGCAGAGCAGGGTCTCTTCTGCTTGTGGAGGACGGGCCTTGGGAGAAAGGAATACAATGAGATGAGACTGGGATAAAGGAATATTGACATGACGTATGAGAAAATGTAGAGAGAAATTAAGGAGGACAGCAATTTCTCCTATATTGTACATCCTGTGTTAGCTGAGTGTTGGGATGAAGTAGAAAATGTAGCCGCTGCTGAGAGGACGCATTGCAAGGCGTTGAACAGTGGCACAGCAATGTTTCCTTGCTGGCCCTCTAGGGTGGCAGGTCAAGGGTGAAAGGAAATGGAACTATTGGTATACTGACACTGCACCTCCTTTTGCTGGGAAGATGTTGTGCTGACATATTAATGTTTAACTCGGATGTAATCACAAGGAGAAAAGCCCTGTTTGAAGTTTAACCTGCATAATACCCCTGTGAATCAGAAGCACAGTGCTTTGTGCCTATGTTAACCCCACACCAAAACTGCAATGGTTCTGGGATTAGGGTGGAAGGAAACCAGAACCAAACAAGCAATCGCTTACCTGGACAGTGTAGACTCTAGGATGCAGTGTTAGGTCTTCAAGGTTGCTGAGCTCTTGTAATGTTTTGTTTAAAGTGAAACAAGACACGAGCTGGAGCTTAGCTGTAAAATGTGGGTGCATGTATACAGAACGCTTTTTCTTTCTACTTTCAAGTGAATTATGTGAACTAAATATGCTGCAGGTTTTGTTGTACCCCAGTCGTCCAAGTGTTGGCAATGTTGGCTTGAGTCTGCTGACTGATAGAGGTCATAGCAATGAGAAATGAAGAGTCTGCTGAGCTTGCACAGCTTTGCCTCTGGGGTTTTGTGCTGACTAGAGACAAAGATGAGCTACCAAAACCCCATGGAGGCTGTTGGAGGATGAGCAAGTAAGTGGGAAAGGCAGGCAATTAGATCAGGATTAAGGAGTCTTTCTGTGAGGATGAACCTCTGTAAGAGCTTCTGAAGGGAAGAGAGGCTGCTGTTCATA
The DNA here is from genome assembly GCA_011076525.1 of Nettapus auritus. Lineage (NCBI taxonomy): Eukaryota > Metazoa > Chordata > Aves > Anseriformes > Anatidae > Nettapus > Nettapus auritus. The sequence continues at coordinate 5,490,029 of CM021788.1, forward strand.
AAAATGAAGGAATTAGTGAAATGCTCTGGTAATCTTTAGCAGGTTTATGTTGCAACAATTTGTCTTACTCCAACAACCTGATTAATCGGTTCTTTTGTGCCGTGATGCGGCCCGGTGGTGGAACCTGTCACTGGATGCACCTTATTGCTTCGCTGTTAAGTGTCAGAAACCAACCAATGACAAACTTGCACAAATTCCTAATAATGTGATAATGTGATGGGCTGTAAACATTAAAATGTTTTAAGTAATATTAATGTTCAGTGACAACTTGCTATTAGAAGGTACTGCACAGAGGTAAGAAGCAAGGCCATACGTTTCTCTGTCAGCAGGACTGTCCAATCTCTCAAGAAGTCCTGTTTCACTCCAGAATAAGGAGTAAAATGTGAAGGCTTTTCCAATTAGGCACATGCTGGCTGCCTGCATTTTCTTTCCTGCTGGCTGGCAAAAAAATAGGCCCTCTGCTATTAGTGCTCCTTCCTGGTAGCTGTGTTACATTTTGCTGCCTTAGGTGGAACACGGTAATGGAAGAGTTTCTCTTTAAAAGCCTGACTGCAGCAAGGCCTGACCTAAATCTCGTTTCAACCAGAGGGTCCCAGGATTATGTGGAGTCCTGTCCTGCACTGCTGAAATCTAAGGAGACTTTTGCAGGTGATCAGTAATGGGAGCAAGGCCAAAGGGTGCTAGAGCTGAGCATTGTAAATCTCCTTTCAGAAATATGTTTTTATAGGTGTATATTAATGCTTATGAGAAATGTGTTATCATTCAGTCTTTGTACGTCCACTGGGAAGGACGGAGAACAGAATGATGATCCCATGGTGGCTTTAGAGTTGCTCTGTGATGATTTATGAGAGGCAAAGGCTCTGTTTGGTGGTCTGCTTGGACACGTGCTGTATGGCATACGCTGAGCTGATGCACCGAGGGCAGCAGAGCCCCAAGAAAAACCCCTTGGGGCAGCAGGTCAGGGGGCAGCCTCCAGTGGTTGCTGTAAGAAACCCATTTCCTCAGCCCCAACCAAGTTCTGTGGGGGGCTGACAAGGTGGGAGCATAAAATGTCAACAAGACAGATGTGCTAAAATACTCACTGCCTTACAATAGGATGAATGTAGCAGAATGATTTAATATTGGTTAAAAACCTTCCCCTGTTTAGTTCTGTTTTGCTCACCTGCTGGTGCCAAAGCACAAGGAAGAAGAGAAAACTCAGAAGAAATGTGGCAGGTTGAAGGGAGAACTGGGCTTGATATCCAGGTCCCTTTCTGGACAGGCACCCAGGGGTCTCACAGAGACATGCCTCCATCAAGCAGGCATAGCATGCGGCCCTGCTCAGGTGGGAGCCATGATTTATGGTCCAGGCTGGAGCTGAGCGGGGTGGGCTGTGCACAACATCAGCAAGGGCTCCACACCAAGTACTTGTCAGTATGAGTTATTACCTGGCTAGGTGTAAACTTCCCGGTTAGTTTCTGATTTCCTAGAAAGGTGAGTGTTGCAGGAAGCAGAGCTTTTACAACTATTTTTTCACACTATTTATTGTGAAATGGCTGTAGAGGTCCTGCCTGAAGGATGCTGTCCCTGCAAGCAGAGCACTGGGTGCTGCAGGGGAAAATGGTGTGTGTTCTGGGATCACTTGGCTTGTTTGGGAATTTCTCCATTTGTTGTTCATGATGCAAGAGAAGTGTGTTGGTGAGGCAGGCAGCTGATACCCAGACATGCAATTGCACTCAGCAAATCTGCCTTGTGATGGGTGCTCTTAAGTATATTAAAAAGCTGATCTCTGCTCTGTTGAAGGAAAGGGAAAATCCAGCTGTAATGACTGTTTGGTAATGCTGCTCATGAAGTAGTGATTAAGGGTCTGATTTATTTATTTTGTCTTTTTGCTTCTCTGTTGCCTAACCCCAAGGCAGCAGTGCCATTCCCTGAAGCTTCGGGGCTCAGCCAGGACACACAGGTGTGTGTGTGTGTGTGAGAGAGTCCATGTTTAGGCTGGTCATTTGAGAAATGTAAATGTGACCTCTAACGGTACCTGTGCACGGTGGAGATCTGAGCCTTTCTCTTCTTTCTAGATTTTTCTGACCCTGAAGAGTGGCAGAAAGCCTTGTGCCTCCCTCTGTCTTTTCCATTTCAACTCTCAGGAAATCCAAGATAAAATTCAAGTTCAGCTTGATCAAAAAGGATTTTCACTGGGGGAGGGGAAAAAATGTTTCTCAGCAGATGTCTGTCCTGATTGAGGTAAATAACCAAGCATTACATGGGGAATGAAAAACAGTTCCTAGATGCTTTAGCTCTTTCTCCCTTGTCCCTTCCCTGCAGCATTTGTCAGGATTATTATTTATTTAGCGCTTCTGATTTAGCCAAAAGCTGCTGGTCTCCATCAGCCCATGGTCAGCCCCAAACCTTCATGTGTCCAGGGCTGTTGTGGTCCTTCTGCAGACAGGACAACACAACATGGTGTTTGTTGCTCGCCTGAAACTTCAGCTCTGATTGAAGGCAGACACAACAACCTCTGAAGGATGGGAGCAGGGAGACACAGGCTGGATTGCTGTGCTGCTGAGAAAGCTGCTGAAAATGGCTGATCTTAAACCAGGGCAGGATTGCAGGGGAACCACTACTGAGGTGTATGAGGTGATGTAAACCTGTGCTATGTGGGATGAATTGCATGGGGATGTGTGAGCTTGAGGGTGCTGGGGCTATGTGGCTTGCTCCAGGTCATGCAGGGGTAGGAAGTGACTCCTATGCCCCTCAGCGTCACATCTCCACTCAGGTGCTCCCCCAGAAGGTCTGTAGGGCAGGGACTTCTCCAGGGTTCCCCATGGAGGTAAGGAACTGCAGCAGAAGATGCTCAGGTCGGTGGGAGAAGGGTGTAGGAAGGGCTCATTACCAGTTCATTCTCATGTATCAGTTGCTGTTACTTTGCTTGAGTGTGTTAATTAAAGGCATACCTCCTGCGTGCAGCTGTGTGCATTATTAAGGAGTTGGAGCTATAATAGTGTGTGAATTTGCGAGAAAACATCACCAGCTATTTTGCATCTATTTATTTCGTTGCATCTTGGCTCTCAGCTCCTCAGGAAATGTGTGCTGCCTTCACCATCCCCTCCTCAGGGCCCAGTGGGAGCCCGAGTGGTGCAGATGAGGCCAGGAGAGCGTGGTCTCAGCAAACACCCTGCTTGCTGGAGACAAACACCTCTCCCTCCTCTTTCTGAGTGCTGGGGCTGTCTGTCCGAGTTCGAACTTAGCCAAGCCTTTGTCTAAAGTGTTTATAGCCCAATGCACAAGGCAATGAAAATGGTGCCAATTGCTTTCTGGATAAGCGCTATCTGTTAAGCGTGGAGCAGCACAGAAACACTGCTCTTACTGAGATTGAACGCTCGCATCTCTCTCTCACCTCATAATTTTTTGCCATAATCCAGGAATGATTTTTGAGCCTCTCTGAGTGTTGTCGTCTCTGGTGCAGTGACTGATGAGACATCTGCTCTGTGACGTGCTCTGTAACAAACAATTCATTACAGCAAAATGGACTTGCAATCATTAGCCCAGGAGCTCCGGGTTTAATGTGGCATTCTGCAGTGTCACAAATCCTGCCCTGCTCTGGGGATTATGCATCATGTTTTATATCAGTTGTGAAACCTGAACTTCAAGACAATGGATATTTAACGTGTTTGGCAATTTAGTTGACATATTTACTTTTCCTGAACGAGTCCATTTTGGAGATGAGCACTAAAGCACCCAGGCTCATTAGTGCAGTGCTGCTCTGCCAGAGGACATCTTCCTCCTGGCTGCCTCTGCCTTCCTGCCCTCATTGGAAATTGAGGGTTTGGGGAGGGGTTCTGTGGGGCATACCGAGGCCTTTGGCCACAGATCTTACCAAAAGAGAAGGCAACCAGCATTAGGAGGGGAAGTGATCCTCATTGGAGAGGTATCACTGGGGAGCTGGCAAGACAACGGGGATGGAATTTGCTTTCTCCTCCCTCTCCCTCCTTCCCCAGCCCCTCTTTTTCAGGAAGGCACCTCCCAAACCAAGACCCATCTCCACCAATGCTCAAGTAGCTTCCCTGGGGAGGGCTCCCTGCGTTGGCAGCAGTTTCTGACAGTCCCCTGCTCTGTGCGCCCAAGTTGTCCCTTAGAAATGAGCTCTGATGATTCTGATGAGAAATGATTCTTGGAGAATCATTTCTCCAAGTCCCACTAACCATGGATTAAGCCCTGATTGTTCTGGGCTGCTCAGAGTAGTGTTTTACCACAGCCCTCAGAAAAAGGCAGCTTGGTTTCTGCTCTTTTTTTCCTTGCCCTTTTGTGCTGCTCATGCAATCTGCTCTAACTGGATTGCGTGGTGGTTTGTTTGCTTTGCTTGAGTGTCTCTGCTTGGCTGGAGCTTTGTGATAGCCCCCTGAATCCAAGCACATCGAAAGGCTCTAATACAATCACAGAGCTTTGTGCATTGCTCAAAATCTCGACTAATCTGTGTCATCATGAGATAGAGGCAGTGCTGATTTCTAGAGGCTGTGGTTTAATGTGAAAATGGGGAACTGGAAGCATTAAACAATAGCTGTAGCTCAGTCTTAATGCAGCTCACTCGTTAAGAGAATGTAAAATTACAGATAAACTCCCCATATTAGTAAAAATAGCTTTGATCCCAGGAGGTTTCATTAGTTACAAGTAACTATTTATTGCAAGATTTTTCCCTTGCCACCTGTTTGTTGGTTAGTCGGTTTTTTGTTTGCTTTTAAATAAGGGGAATTATCCGTACGGCAAAAATAACAAACTAAAACAAACCCCCTTGATGCCAGTCTAGGATTTCCATCTCATGTACTCAAATGGTTGCCTGATGAGGGATAGCCTCCCAGCTCAGTGGACACTGTGAGCTTCTCTGCCTGTCTCATGGCAAAGAGCCTAATCCTGTGCCTGATCCTGAGCCATCAGATCCACAAAAAAGCCATTGGGTCCCTCAGATCCTGGGGGCTAGGAGGTAGCTGGACTGACCTGCGAGAGGCAAGCCGAGTGCCAGCTCCATGACAACAGCTCCCAGATGGTGACAAAATGATTTCCTAGTCTCTAGCGCTGGAGTGGGTTGAGTGGCAGCTGCAGACATGGGAAGTGCACTGCACGGATAGAGCTGACATTGATGCAGCCCTGTGTTGTTAAACTCCCCTGACGTGCTCCGTTCCTCTATGGAAACCGTTCAGAGATGCTGGTGACATGGCTCTGAGATGGAGCTGGTGCAGGATGGCCGCTATCAGAGCAGGAACGGTGGCAGCGTTCATTAAGATGCGTCTGCAGCCGCTTCCAGTGCGATGCAATTCCCTGCCTGCCTGCCAGGGCCAGCATGACACCAACTGTGTCTGTCAGGGTCTGTCACACCACAAAGGCGAGCACAATGAACACATGTTAAAGATAACACCAGAAGCAATGGGTGCTGGGCCCAATATGGCCATTCCTGCTGCATTAGCACGGCTCGGATTGTAATAATTGCATCCAGTGCTTCGACAGCGGGTTGTGCTGCCAAGGATCCCCTTGGGCTTTGCAAAGAGAATCAGGCTGAATTTTCCAAATTGCCTGTCCCCCACTGCAGAAATGCTGGTGAAATACCTACGCAGGCTCGCGGGCAGAGCTTACTCTGCTGTTTGTAATTGCCTTAGCATCACCTAGGATGCCCCTACGCTGCTTGTCCCTTCCCCAGGGAGCCTCGTCTATGTGTCTGTGCAGCGTCTCACACAGAGCCTCTGCTGTAGTCACAGTAGAGGAATAAAAAGTGAAAAATAACCCAGTCAGGCAAGTATGGGAATAATTCTGGGCAGAGAAACTGATGGCGTAGCTGCTGCTGCTGTCTGTGGGGTTAGGAGCAGCCTGTCTGGGTCTGCATCGGTGGGTGGTGAAAGGAGGTTTTGGTGCGTTTGCCATTGCTGAGAGGCAATGGGTGCTTGGTGTGATCTCCTGTATTTATTTGTGAGCTCAGGGGGTGCTTTTGGAGGGTGTGTGAAAGACCTGATGACACACAAGACCTCAGTGTCTCACTTCTGCAGCCAAGCCTGAACTGCCACCAGCTCCCAGTGCAACCCCTCAGCTCCAGCTGGCTTCCCTCATTCCTCTGCCACTTTGCCTCTTTCACACCCTCCCTTTTCTGCCAGATGGGCCCCAGGTGTCCCCGAGTGGCCTTTCTGCTGCTTGCATTCACAGCACAGAGCAGGAGGCTTGGTCTGGTGTGCTGAGCTCCCCGGTCACTCAGTCTGACCGTGTGGTTTCTGCTTAAGGTGTCTCTGCAACCAGGAGGAAAAACTTCAGCTCCACAGCTGAAGGTTGGTCAGCAAGGGAACTTTTTCATGAATGTCTTTGGTATTATTATTATTATTAACTTCCCATGCCAGGGCATTTGGGGGCCTTGTCAAGCCAGACAGATTTCTGCTGGCAGCTTTGCAGCCACACCTCCTGTGAGGAGGGGAGTTCTTTACAGGAATTGTGTAAAAACCAGGGGCCCAGAGCTTCAGCCCCAACCTGTATCCTTGCCCTAACAGCATGTGAAGGAAAATGACCAGTTCTCCACAGCCAGCTTTCAGAAGAAAGCCTTATCCGCCCTTTTTCAGGGAACAGAAGGCAGATGGGAAGAGTCAATACAGTGAACAAAAAATGCAGAGAGGGCTGGGGGTCAGCAGAGGTGAGCTCAGATGGGGAAACAAATGATCTCTGTAGGACCTGTGCTAGGCTCGCCATTATTCTTGAAGTGTATCCACTTAGACAGCCCTGCACAGAAGCAGTAATAACAGGAGAATGGAATAAAAAACCCTCCAGTAGCTTCTTGACTGAGATAGCAGGCGACTGAGCCAGGATGTTGCTCTGCAGCATGCTCCCAACGTGTCCGTGTCGCCCTGGGACTGGCGGGCACTGGGAGCTGACAGCAGCCTTGCAGCACAAGGCTACAGGTGTGCAGGCAGAGTGCAAATGCAGGCAGGAATGCAAATGCATGCCAACGTGCTAATGGATGTATGGGAGCCTTTTGGGATGTAAATCAGCAAGAAGGCCTGAGACCGGGTGTGTAGGTCGTGATGGGGAGCTTGAACTCTGTGGCCAGCACAAGTGTTGCTGTGTGACAGTGTCTGGGTGTTAGAATAAGCAGTCGGGGGGGTTTAAGCCCTAGTGAGGAAACAAATTTCTCCCCTGGCACAGTCTGAACTGCTGTCCTGAGCACCAGCCATGCTTACCGGTTACCTTGCAGACCAGAAGGGGAACAGAAGTTTTCTTTGCCAGGAATGGTAATGCTGAAAGGCTCTGAAAGGTGTAAGGAACAATTTCCTGCACTAGGAAATGCTCCCTGGCTTTGCACAGGGTGCGGCCCCATGGCTCCAATGCTGAGGCCACTCCTAACACAACAAGAACTGACTCCTGGATTTTTATTCAGAGGCATAAATGTGTTTTTTCAGCTGGGGCACGGCTCTGTTCCAGCCCAGCATTGCGCACAGGCTCTCCAATCTGTATTTGCGGAAGCATGGCCATCCCCATGAAATTGTCCTGAGGCTGTGCCAGCTCCGTGTGCCCTGCCAGGCAGCAGTACCAGGCAGTCCTGGTGCTTCCCCTCGTGCCTGGAGCACCTCGTTCCTCCACACTGCTCACGGAGATGGTCTGGCTGCACGATCAATAGGTAGATGTTCCCTGCCGCGTGTTTATATTGGGGCTGAGAATAAATCTAACTCATCTGGGTGAACACACAAGGGAAGGGATTTGGAGAGGCAGAGATGCCGCGGTGATGCTCGGCTCGTTGCTACGCGACGTCGTGCTGTAGCCATGGCGACTGCTGGAGGAGCACGGACCCTTCTTCTGATATGGGCTGCACCGAAAATCCATCAGAAATGCTGCTGCTGCTGCTCCTCGGCAGGGCTGCCCCAGGCTGAGAGCCCCAAATCCCCTCCAGTGTCCTGTGGGGTCACTTCTGCAGCTCGTATGGCTGGGAGCAGTTATTTTCTGCAGCTATTGCCTCTCGGTTGGGCTGGGTTTCTGTGCTTTTCAGACTGGAAGCCTCTGCATTAAAGGACAGCAATAAAACTAGTGTGAGGCCATCCAGTGGTAGCTGCATAGGGCTGTGCTGTCCTGTAAACAAAGCAGTGAATTTGTTCTGTGTTGCTATTCCTGGAGAGGGAGAGGGAAACATGCCCTTGCCTGAGACTGTAGCTGCTCCTGCAGGGTCAGAGGGATTGCATCTGCCAGAAATACAAATCCCTCGGTCCCACTCGTATCCAATTCTTGTCGCTTCTCAAGCGGAAATGGCCCCAAAAGCAAATGAAGGCAAGGAAAATAATGGAAAACTGGGGGTGGGCATGAGATCCAACTGAGCTCTCCCTGGGCAGCTGCCCCAGCAGATCTCCCTCCTCCTGCTCCCTGTAGGCATGGCGGGGTGGAGGAGGGCTGCTAAGTAAGCTCCAAGCGATGGTTCCCTTAAGGCCAGGAACAGCGAAACCTCCTTTGCATCTCTTTGAAGTGTGCTACCTGCCAGACGCAGCTCAAGGCACGCTGTGATGCTGAGGATGTCATAATTATCCTTTTCCCTGCACCAGGAGGGGGAGAGTTCTTGCCCCAGAGGTCTGAGGCTTTTACTTGGGGGAATGCACGATGCGCAGGGTATTGTAACAGAAGGCACCAGCTGGAGACGCTACTGCAGAAGAGAATTGTAGGATGATTTTAAAGAAAAAGCAGCTTTTGGGAAGAATGAACAGGCGCAGAAGTAGGAGGCTTGGAGTGGAATATGATAAATGTTTGGGATTAAGCATTAAACCCAGAAGGGGAGAGTAATCTGGATCGTTCCTGAGGAGTAGGAGTGACTGATTGTCCATCTGGAGCGTTTTGTGGCTATGTGGGTGAAATAAGCATGTTTCTGTCAGCAGCGCAGACCTGCTGACAGCATCCTGCAAGGAGGGCATGTGTCCTCCAGCCACAGGCTCTCAGGAATCCCTGAATGTGCTGAACTTCAGCGGTGAGGAGTGCAGTGCTGGCTGCTGGGGCTGGCTTAACCAGGCAGACCTGCTGCTGAGGCTTACAGTAGCAAAACAGAACAAGGTCCGTGAGCTTCAAAGCTCCTTGCGGGAGCTCAGCGCTGCAGGTGAGAGCAGTAATTGCCCTCCAGGGAGGAGAAGGAGCCTAAAGGGGAGCTCTGGCTTTGGGACTGATCAGGAGGCAGTGCTGCCCAGCTGTGATCACTGCTTGGCTGCAGGGCCACGGTGTTTAGCTCCTGCGGAGCCCAAACCAGCTGTCAGGGCTGTGCTGGTCCCTGTGATGCTTCCCTTCCACCCAGGGAGCCCCATGCTGCTGGAGCAGAGCTGCTGCTTGGACAGGACCATGGCACCACCGCTGCCTGCCAGGCAGAAGCCCTTCCAAGCACATCCTCATCATTAGGAGGCTCCGAGCATCCTAATTAAGTGTGCTGCAGGTGTTGAAGTTGCCAAGCAACCCCATCCTCCTGCAGCAGCCCCCCCCTGCTCCCAGCCTCTGCTCTGGCTAGGCCCAGCTGCCCTGTCCTGGTGCAGGGAAATCACAGCAGTATGCAGGGGGATTGGGACCAGAGTGGGATTGCTGCTCTGTGGCAGCTTGTAGGGGCCTGAGGATTGAGGGGAGCCAGAGAGGCACAGCATCAGGCTGGGAGATGAGCAAAAGCTGCTCATTTACTCAGCAGAAGTGGTGAGGTTTGTGCCCCGTGTCCCACACGTGAAGAGGAGCTGTGTGGCTGAGCACCTCCTGGTGTACATGCAGCTGCTCCCAGCCCAGCCAGGCCCTGTGAGATGCCTCATCTCCCTGTGCCTCCTTCCTCCATCCAAGGACTCAGGATGGAAAAGCCAACAGTGATGGTGCCCAGGTTCCTGAGCTCACTGTTGGCTGATACGTAGCAAGTTTTGGCTCTCCTTTGAAGTGCTTGCTGCGGTAGGGGGGAGTTCAGTGTTTCCTTCCCCAAACCAGAGTTCTCCACTGCTTCCCCAGACGTTTTTTTCCTGGCAGATATCTGGTCATTAACTTTTACTGCAATCATTTTTTTTTATTAACTTTGAGGAAAACCTGTTTCCTGGGTGATCACTCTTCCACGGGGTTGCAGACCAGCAGCTCACAGCATCGCTTGCTGGATTGAGCTTCCTAATGCCGGTATTTCACTGGCAGTAAATCCATCCAGGCTACCTTGTCCTGCTTAAAAAGCCATGAAATTCTCATGCGTTACCCGTGGAATAACTACCGCTAAGAGATGTATTAAGCAGAGATTGAAATGCGGTCTGTTGGCATTTGTGTATCTTGGGTCGAGATGATCAGCTCTTGATACCAGAGGAATAAAATTTGAAGCATTCAGTGAACAGCTTGACTCTGACAGTGATCAAGCCAGAGAGAAAAGAAGCAGGTTGGTTGTGCTTCTCTGCTTTGGTATTTATCTACTATCTACAACGCTTTTCTCCCAAGTCAATTGGTGTGGTGATTGTCTCTTCCTCCTCCTCTCCTTTCCCAGGGGGAGAAGAGCACAGCCGGCTGCGTTCACCAGTTGTTAGTGAAGGCAAGCATCCCTTCTGCTCTTGTTGGTTGTTTTTTGGGCACTGCAATTTGTTGGCAATGAGAAACAGTCTGTTGTCCCCTAAATAGAGGTGGGGTTGTGCCTGTGGGGGTTATTTCTTTGGAGGAGAAGTCTCAGAGGAAAGCAGGCACAGAAAGTATTTCCTGCAGTCAAACCATTCGTTCTGTTTAAGCACTGTAATAAGGAACATGATTATAACAGTAGCTCAGCCACCCCTGTTATTTGCATTATGGAATTATTTGTATTAGCAATGTGCCGTGATGTGTGAGAGCGTGAAAATGTCAGGCAGTGCACAGGGATGGGGGCCCGGGCTCTGCAGGGTCGGCACCGGAGCTGAGGCTGCTCTGGACAAACTCTGTAACAAACTTGGGTCTCAGCTTTCTTGCTTGGCGTGCAAAGCTAGCAGGAGACCGGCAGGCTCTTGTGCATTGCCGGCATCCTTCCTGCATGTTTGTGCCTCACCGCACCTCCTTGTTAATTTGGGGTTTTGTGCTGGATAAATAGTGTCTGGGTACATTTGATTTATTTTTTTAAACACATTTGTGATGACATTAAATTGCTTTGTGATGCTTGACAAATGTACTTTTTCTGTTTTTCCTACCCATAGAGAAAGATTGCAAACTTAAAGAAAAAAATCAAACCCACAAACAAACAAAAACTAAAAATGCCCTAATAAGAATAAAAAATAAAACCGACAAAACAAACAAAATACCCATCAACTCCGGCATGCAAGGAAGTACGTGTGCATTTTATGAACAGAATGAAATTAGATACCTGTCAAAACACATTTGTCCTCAAAATAACTATTCATACATTTCATTTTCCTGCATAAATAGATATTCATCTGCTCTCTTCTGCCTGTCATTTGCTCCTCGCATCCCAGCACTGACAGTGGGAGGGAAATATTTAAAGATGCTTCCAAAGCAATAAGCAGGCTGGGCTTATATCATTTCCTCTGGCTTTCTTAGCACCGCTCACTTTATTACCAATGAGAAGGGAAACATCTATTTAAAATCAGCCCAATAATATTGTGTTCCAAAACATTAATTCCGAGCTGCGAACCCTGTTGGGTTTCAAACAAGCTCTGCCAGCTGAGCAGCTCCTGAAGGTTGGCTTCCTTGGTGGGGTGGGATGGGATGGAGCAGCTGGGGCTGGGTGCCCCTGTGTCTGCTGCTCATGGCTTGTTTGAAGCCTGACTGCTGTGAAAGGTGACGGAGCCTGCTAGTGATGGAGATGCTCCTCAGGCCAGTGGGATTTTGAATTCAACGTGGTTTAGATCCAACCCTTATAAAGCAACATTTTAGAATTTATAAAAAAGGGAAAACTTCCATAGCCTGCTTTTGAAATTTGGTAGCTTCTCTCCCCTACTTTGTATGACGCGGGCAGCTGCTCCCAGGCAAGCCTTGGAGGGAGCGGAGCAGATCGTTTACAAGTTCCTTTGAAGCATGCTGGCTGCATCTTAATGGGGTGGTTGCAGCCCATCGAGGAGGGCTGCCAATAAAATTTCAAATCTTGTTAAGTCTTCCAGTATGAGCAAAGCGCATCTGAAAATCTGGCAGATAAAAGAACCTTTTGACCAAAAGGAAAAAAAACATGCATTTTAAACGCTGCTGAACCAACAACACTCATTAGCATATGTTTTTCTTCAATAATGGTTCCCAGGAGTAACGCAAACAGATTTGGCACTGTGTGCATCAGAGGAACTCGATAGGAGTTCAAGAAAAACATCACTCTCGTGTCAAGGCCATGGTGTCACCAAACACCTTTCCTGGCAAGGCGACACGAGCCTGCACACGCACCGCCAGCTGCAGCTTTGTGGTGTTTGGCTGGACAGGGCTGCAACGGGCACTGGGAAACTGCTCTGGGGAGCTGGAACCAGGAGATTTTTCACCTCCTGGTAGGTCTGAGAGAGCAATGGGCTCGGGGAGGCTGCTTCTCTGCTGCTTGGCACAACCAAGGGGTATATGTCCATATGTGCAGAGTGATGGTAACGTTGATACAGGGGTGCTGGGGAAGAAAACTACCAAAATGATACCAACCCAAGGGGTGCAGCTCCAAGCAGCAGAGCTGAGCTCTCTCCTCCAGAAAAAAACCTCCAAGCTCTGCCTAAGGAAGGACAGGGAAGAGGGCTCAGAGCTAGGCACCCTCCTGCTCTGATGCACCTGGAGCAATCCATCTCTTTTGGCATTTTGTGTCCTTACAAGTGTTTTGTCAAGGACCTCCAATGGATAAATGCTTTTTTCTAGAAATCTCGGAGATCTTACTGAGACTGGAAAGTGAGGAATTAATGAACTAGTGTGCATAGTGATTGCAGTTCATTGGAAAACACGTATTGCCACACATTTCATGCCCAAACTGAGGGAAATACTGAGCTGTAGAACGTAATGTGAATTTTTTAAAAACCAATTGACCTGTTTTTGTTTCTTTCTGCAGTTTGAGTACTGGGGGCTCAATAGGAGTTCCTCAGCCTTGGCAGCCTCTGGTGAGGCTCTCCTGGCTTTTGAGAAATTTGCCCTTCAAGGCAGAGGCAGTCAACACCGAGGCAGCACTCACTAACCTCACCCCAGGCTTCCTCCTCGATAATGGCTGCTCAGGTGCAAACAAAAAACCTGTCTGAGGATTACAGGGAAATGTGGCAGCTTTGTTTTCACAGGGAGGCTGTTCTGCTTCTCCATACGGTAGAGACTGATTAATATCAGTATAAAGTACAAGAAGCATGGATCTGAATCAAAAACCTACACGCTACTAATACTGAAGGAAAGAGAATTTGTATCAAGGCACTTGAGGAACTCTGAAGATGAAAACCCCTAGATTGATTTGTTTGTAGACTTTCTTTTGTTACTCTCTACTGCAATATCTGAGCATATAGGTAATAGTTATTATGATTATTTCATCTTTATCTATTGTTGAAAGAAGGAACAGATGTGACTACAAGCTTTGACTCCCACGTGCTACTGCAGCAAAATGCAAGACAGGTAGGGATGGTGGTGGGTAAACAGAAAACCAGCCAGTCAAATCACTGGGGACACTTTTCAGTGCAGGTAGCCAGCCTTTTTAAAGGAGGTCAGGCTCTAGGGATGAGCCTGGTGGAAGCAGCATACCCTGGAAAATTTAGGGATTTAGTTTCCATACCTAAGTGTCAACTGAATTTGCTGGAAAATCTAAAGGCAGCTGTAGAAGCTGAGCTATTTGGCAGGTTTAGTCATTTGGGAGAACATGGTCAATAAATTAGAGACTGTTCTACATGTGAGGGTTACATCTGTTTGTGCTGTTCAGTCTGGGAGAAGTGAGTGACTGGTGGGGAGCAGAAGGCAGGGGGAGAACCTGACATGGGATAAAAGCATTCGTTCTCAGTGACTGCACTGGGCTTTAAATCAGGCCCTTGAGGATGTCTGTGAGGCCACAAAAGGATCGTTTTGAGGCCTCCACATAGAGCTGGACTCACAGTGCCTGGACCATCCCTGTCCCAGTGCGGTGCCAGGTACCCTGGCCTAGGCCTGAAATAGGGGGATGCATCTAGCTCTGGTCCAAAAGTGTCATATCCATTCCTTCTCAGTCAAGTTAATGTTAGACACAATGATTACCTGGAAAACTTTGCTACCCTGATATCTGCCAGAGCTTATCACTGTTCTTTATTTACTAATTGTGGGGACTGTCATTTCACATGCCTGTGAGCTGTTACCTCTGCCCACAGTGCCACAAAAAATAACAGCCGGCCAGTTGGAGGGAAATCCAGCCTTTTTCCTCGAGCTTTTTTATAGCAAAAACTGCTGTTTTGGCCCTGGTTGGAGATTGCCTCCTACTTTTACTGCTGCAGGCACTTCAGAGTTTCAGTCCCACCCAGCACTACTTCTGGATTTAATGGGCTGTCAGGTTTTCTCTTGTTATCTTTAGTTCCAGCCGGAATAACTTGGCCATAAACATTCCCCCTGGACTAAAACTGTGTCCAGCAGGAAATGTAGAAGTTTTTCTCAGGTTTCCCATAAGCGTGTGAGCACTGCCAGAGTTTTTAAGATGCCGAACAGCAGAACAGCTTCTTTGCTTCGGTCAGAGAAATACTGGGAAGCAAAGGGCAGAAGCTTCTGTATGTGCACCAGCCACTCTGAACTCAATATACTCAATACTGCAATATTGTCAGAATGATTTTGCTTTCCCCCAGTGCCATGTCAGACTTGGTAGTTGTTTGCATCCTGCTGAGCAGTGGCAGTGACTGAAAGAACAAACTTCAGAGGTCTTTTGCATCACCGTGGTCAGGGCTGCAGTAGAGAACAGCAGGTTGAAAGTGTGGCCCACAGCTCAGGGTGCCATCCTTCCAAGCAGCCCAGGGTTTGTTGTTTTTCCCCCTCTGACCATCTTCCTGTTAAATGAATTGGGAATTCAGGCACAGGCAGTTAATTCCCCACGTGTTGCCTCAGACCATGTTCCAATTTTACTTCTCTGCAGCATTTAATAGAGCTCTTGCATAAAAGAAACAAGTGCATAGATTGGGACCTGGAGAGGCAGGATCCCATCGATCAGTTGTGCTGCCTACATCCCTGGATGCTGGTCTTGCTTTGAAAGCTTCCCCGGCTCCCTCCTTGCCAAAGTGTGCTGCTATTTATTTGGTCCCCTTGTGCTCTTGTTTGTCAGGCAGAGGTTTGCTTTCTCTCTTTCTCCCTCTCCCTGCCCTGTCCTCCTGGTATTCTAGTTCTGCACTGGCATTTAAATGAAGTGGGAGAGGGAAGCTGGGAACTGAATTTATGCCCGGCACAGGAGCGGCACAAGGAGATGTGCAATCTGCCTGCAGAGGTCCCAGGGCAGAGGCAGCCTGGACGCTGCTCCGGCACCATGCTGCTATCAGGGCTGTGCTCCCCAGGGCAGCACGTTTCAGCAGCATCTCACAGCCCTCCACAGCAGTTTGCAAACATGATTTTAGTCCAGTTCATGCTTCAATCAGCCAGGCAGCCCCAGTAGTGTGCAGGTGAGGAGCAGGAGAGGCTGCCCAGCACCTCGCTGTGATGTGGGGTGGGACAGGGGGCACCTCCGACGCCCCTCGGGTGGAATCAGCCTGCTGAGAACTGGACCTTGCCCAGCAGACGGGGAACTCTGCAGCGAATGCACCATTAAATACTCAATTTGGAGCTGAAATATCCTTTATCAGAAATTTATAACCCATTTTAAATGAATCCATTCAGGGCCCAGTGAGGGTCCTGGCTGAGGGAGGAGATAATTCCCCAGGTTTATTTATACAGTTTGATAGGTTTTATGCTGGGCTAGTAAAAAAGAGTCTGTGCTGATAAAATACTTTCACTGCTTTTAAAATTGGAGTGTTTTATCTGCAGTGCTGAAATTGCGCTGCCCTGGTAGCTGTGTGTGGGCAGGGGGTGCTGGAGCAGAGGGGGCTGCAATGCCTGTGAGTGCTCAAGGTCCCAAAAGGTCCCTTGGTGAGGGCTTTTCTGGTGTCTGAACCATCATTGTCCTCCACAAGGGCTGCTTGTGTGGGGATGAAATGCAGCTGGGCCAACTAGTGGAAGGAGAACTGATTAAGGTGTAATTGTCTCCTGATTGATCAAGTATCCTTTCAGCTGGCCAACACAAAGGTATCACCTGGGAGGCAGGCAGTAAAGGAGGTGAGATTCTGGGCTGTCTTACCCTGTCTTTGCCCTTTCATGAGACCTGTCCTACAGAGGCAGGATGCTCAGCTATGTGATATCCTCACATTTCTTCCACTTGGCTGCATGAAGCTCCGGGAGGTTTTGGTACCAGCTAAGAGGCAACAGTCTGCAAGGGTGGTTCCTTTCCACTTGCTAACAGAAAGAAGAAGAAGTGGTATGAAAGAGCCTGGATTTCCAGTCCCCAAAGGGCAGATTTAGTCTCAGCTTTTTATGCTAAACTCTCCCCAGCCTGAGTTTACTGCAGGTGTAATGAGTGCAGCTTTATCACGGCAGTGATCGTGGGATAATAACAGCTCTAACAACAGCGATTCCATTGTAATACAATTTCTGCTGCAAAAATATTGTTATTACGGAAATTGCTGTGACTGGTTGTAGCTGGGGAAACGTTGAATAATCCTCCACAAAGCAAGGGAGTGGGATGAGATGCTGGAGCTGCTCCTCGGCGTGTGCCCACCCTGCCGCAGGGAGCGCAGCCCCAAACCTGGCAGGTGCTGTGGGCACTCGGGGCAGGGTCTTCCCCTTCTCTGCTGAGAATTTGCATTCCCAGAAAGCATTTTGGAAAACTCCCCCTCCACCCTGATCTGAATTTAGGTCAGGTTTTCCCCAAGGATCCTAGGAGGGAATGCCCTGCTCAGCCAATGCGTCTTCTGTTCCTGTTTCCAGCTGGGGAACTGCTCTGGAAGAAGTCTCAAAGGCTCAGCATCAGAATTAGTTTAAGGAGATAAGGGAAGTCAGTGTGTTAACAGTGAAAGTATTGAAGAGAATGCGTTACAGGGAAATTTGTAATTTGACATGCTGTTATGTAAGGAGTTTTATGCATGCTATACCCAGATACGCCACTGAAAACAGACGGATTAATGGAGGAATTTATCATTTATACAGAGAAAAATAAGGTGATCAAATCAGAGCGAATTTTCCCTTCCTTAGAGATAGGAGAGCAATTACAGCACAATGCAGTCTGTGGAGAACAGAGAGGGGCTATTGTATCCACACAATGGAGAGCAGAGAGAAAACGGCGGGGGGGGGAAAAAGACAGAGAAGGAGATGGTGACAGAGAAAGCAACAGAATAAACTGTATTATCTGTGACAAGGACACGATGTAAACGTGCGACATCAAAGTGACAACAGAGGCATCGCGGCGAGGGAATTTCAGCTGCAGTACCTGGTGCTGAGGAAAGGTGTGGGGTGGGCCGGGGGCTGCCAGCAGCCTGCCCTACATGGGGGCAGCCCCACAGAGGCAGAGAGAGCTGGATTTGGTGCTGGTGTGGGGTCTGAGGGCTGCTGGGGGGTACCTGTGATGGTGCTGGGCAGGGCTGGGGGGCTGCTGTATGGAGGGGGTGTGTGGGAAGCCCCTGGACCCCAGCAGTAGCAGCTTCCTGAGTATCCCCCAATCCCCTTGGGATCCTGCCTTTTCAAGCATGCGGGAATTTCTAACTTCTCATTTTTTCCCCATTCCAGGCAGCCAGTTTTCTTCTACATCCCGGAGATGGATCCTGCGTGGATCCTTAAACAACAGAAACTCTCAAGAAACGCATGCTTTTTTCCATGGGGAGTAGAAGCTGAAATATGATGTGCTCCAACGCCGCTTTTTATTCCGTAAGTCATTTCCCACCACCCATGCACCCCATCAAAGAATCCAGGAAAGAACAATTAATGTAATGAGCTACAATTTCAAGCCGTGGAAAGCCATCAAAAACAAAGCGAAACCCGGTGAAGCTCTGTGTTACTGCTATTTTGGCCAACACTTGAACCCTTGAGCTTTGCGCACAGCAGTCCGTGCTTCAGGCTAACAGCTGGATGCAAATGCCCCAATCATTTCACTTTCAGTGCTTCCTAATTGTATTTAGACCTATTTTAGAGACTTCAGTGACATTCAGAGAGAACAAAGCAGGGTTTGCTGTGTGACGGGGAATCAATTGCTGGGCTGGGTTATCTGCTCGGTGCTGCTCATGGGGTTAACACCACTCTGGCATTACTTTTTTCTACCTTGATGCAAATTATTTTCAGCAGCCCAAATACAGGCTTGTGTAATAAAAGCATGAAGATAGTGCAAGCATCCTGTTGACTCAAAGAAAGTGAGAAGTGGTCCCCAAAGGGAAGCAGGGCAACGGCTGGCAGGTGGCTGGGCAGCAGGGACCAGCAGATGCATTGCCATGAGGATGTGTCCAGCCTCCATCACGACAGGCAGCTCACTTTAAAACTGTCCCGAGCTAAAATTCCATGTGGATATTGAGGAATAGCTGATGTGAACAGAGATGGAAATGAGTCTGGAGCTCTCTGCAGTCCCTGGACAATGGCTTCCAGGATGGCAACTTTGCAGACACTGATAATGAAAAGGGGAAAATACAGCATACAGATAAAGCAAACATCTCCCGGAAGGTATTTAGAGAAGCAGTGACATTTAACAGAGGCAGTGGTGCCAGCAGAGCCATTACAAGTTGTTTATCATGCAAGCTCATCTAGTTCTCAGGAGATTTTTGGTCAGCCATTTCATTTCCATGAGAATTTGATTTCAGGGTGGCGAGTTCACCATACAATAAGATTTGGCTGTGCTGGTTGTATGTTTTCTAATGGCTCTGAAAAAACAAAACAAAACAACAACAACAACAACAAACAAAAACTTGAAAAAGCAATCACTAAAATATCATCTTCCCATTCTGAGCTCAGCGGGAGAGGCTGACCGGCTCTTTTATTAGTGACGAGAAGGGGACCCATGCAGCAAAGCCCTCAGGAAGGGTGTGAAGGGCTTAATTTCTGCAGACACACGTGGACCCGCTTTGAGTGCAGCACATATATATTTATTTGGCTCATTTTCAATGTCCCGATCTGCAAATCCCCTTTACAGGCAGCAATAAGGACCCCGGTATGCCCAGTATCCTTGTGCATGGCCTGTGCTGGGTGAAGTTCCCCTTCAGCTCTGCCTTGTTACTTCTGACACTAAAACCTAACTTCGTCTTCTGAAGTAGGCAGAAACAGGAGTATTTTAATTATGAACCATGGCCTTGAGCTTAATAAATAGCCGTGCTTGTCTATTGAATACCTTGCTGAAGTCTTGAGCATTATATGTTTCTTATCTCTCTATATAGACATAAGCCAAGTGATTTCCTAGGGAGCAGTGATAGTCCAGGAAGGCGATGGCTCATTGGGAATTCCTCCTGGCTATTTGCCTCCTCTTTTGCTGCTGCAGGAGATGACACTGAATTCTCTGGCTCCCCTTGTTCCCTACTCACCTCTATTCTCTGCAGGGAATCTCGGGGGACACTGCATTGGATAGGGCAGTCCCTTTGCCTGATCACAGGTAAGGAGAACTTGCTGATGACCTCTATTTCCATCTAGTTCACCAGTAGGACACGATAGAAAGCAGAGAAAAGATTTCTTTCCCCAGGCCCCAGTCTAAGCTCAGGGACTGGCAAAGCTGCAGTGATTCCCTCGCCCTGCTGCTTGGCTATTGTGGGAAAAACAACTAATCATCCTAATCTGATTCTGTTCTGGGGAAAAAAAAAAAAAAAAAAAAAAAATTAAAAATCTATTACAATCCCAAGGCAATGCTCAGAAATGAACAATTTAAATACATTACCAAGCTGTTTGTGCTTTATAATGAGCTTTCTAGAAAATATGATATTGTTTTTCTGATAATCCCTTTATTGAAGTGTTATTGATTTGCAGAAAAGAATACTAACGCGCATTCTTCTCGGGCCTCTGGAAGAGGATGGATTGTGTCAGCTAGCTCCTCTTAAGAGGTTTAGCTGTGCATGGGGTTGCTGTTCAGAAAGCTTTAGTGTCTCATTCGGGATACGAGTGACCTCCGCATCTGCACATGAATAGCACTCTTCCAGCATCAACCACGTTGTGATGTGTGATTCTGTTCTCTCTAGCCAAAAAGGCAAGGGATGATTATTTCTCCTTTCTAGTAGTGTCACAGAGCTGCCAAAACCTGCTCCTTCCCCTTTAGCAGCTGGGCACAGCTGCCCGGGGAGGAGCAGCTCCTGAAGCATAGCAGCAGACGGGGCGAGGAGGAGCACTGGGGCTCCCTGCTGAGCCCTCGGGTGCTGCACCAAGAGCATGGGGACACAGCTGCAATGCTCCAGCCACGGACAGATCATGGCCTGATCCTGCTCCACAGGGGCTCAGCAGGTCCCTTCTCATCCCTGTAGGCAAATTGGGGTGCTGCATAAACCCCATATCCCCTTGCTGCTGGACAGATTCCTTGGTGCTGCTGCTGAAGCCTTCTGTAATGAACGGAGGCGTGGCAGCAGGCGCTGTGAACTTGGCCACAGTGTTTTGGGTAAACGAGGTGTTCACGGCTCACATTACCCTGTGGTAAACCTCCAGGGCTGTTTTTCTGCATGCCTTGAAACCGGTCGGCGGAACACAGCGAGCCTTTCTCATAGTGACCTCTAATTACAAGTCTTGTTATTAATGGATGTTATTGTTCAGCCTCTTCCCATTATACAGCTCCTCAATTACACGGGCTCCCTCTTAGCTTCTGTGTCCTTTGCATTTGCTTACTGCCATTTGCCAAGTATTTTCAGGTGTGAAAAATACATAGAGCCCCAGATGGGTAGATATTTTCTTTCCTAATTTCAGCTGCATGCAATTCCATTATTTTTCAGACCAAAATTGCAGGCAGGTCTGGAGAACAATGACTGCAGGGAAGGAGCACCAAGAGTCAATTAAAAAGCCTGGAAGACCATTTTTTGTTAATAGCATGCCAAGACTGAAACCCTGCTGCAGACAAGTGGGCAGGAGTTCACACGTGGTTTGCAATGATAGAATTTCAGAGAATTCCCCACTAAATCAGGAAAAAAAAAAAAAAGGAATACATTGGTCTTACCCACCTACACACTTATAATATAAGCCAGGTGCCCTTGAAATCAATGCCAAGTACATGTTATTTATTGTTTTATTGACATATTACAATTATGCTTAGCAGTCTTGAGCTCAGAGAGACATCCCCATCCTTCTGGGGCAAAAAGCGGAGACAGTCCCAGCTCTGAAACCTATAACCCATGTAGATAGAAACAGGAAAATTACCCATGTTTTACCAATACAGAATTGAGGCACGAAGAGACCAAGATGTGAACTGGTGGAAAATTGTAGTCAAATTTCTCCTTGACTGAAGATTGGAATTTGAATTTATTGAAACATTTTGAAAATGTATGTGAATTTCATCTATTTTTGTTCATAATGAAGCATAAAATAAAAGCACTCTGTTTCATCTTTTACAAAATGAATCACTATGTTTTAAATTTTGAAATGGTGTTTCATTTCAAAGTTAATTTTGGTTGTATTAAAAAAAAGCTCTGAAAAATGAAACTTTTATTTCCAGGTGGAACATATTTTGAGTTAGTTTTCTGACTTTCCTTTGCTGCTGATGAACAGACGAATCAAAAAGATTTGCATTTACTGGTATGGAAGCTGTGGCGAGGCAAGGAATCAGGCTTTGGTGCCCTCCAGCATACTTGTGCAGTGTCTCTTTTCAATCCATAGGCATAGGATGAAGTCTGCCAGGATGCAGAAGTTAACTGAAAAGTTGCTAGCACACCAAGAGCATAAGGGTGGCTAAGAGCTAGGAATCTGGAAATTTCATGTGTGGTGCTCATGTTAAACAAGCTGTTTCAAAGCAATAAATTAAAGCTGCCTGGTGTGCAAGTGATGTGCATCACGAAATCACTTTCATGATGCTGAGCACAAAAGATCCTCTAGCCATCTTCTGCTATTACCTGAGCAAATGGACTGGTATCTCTTTCCTGCCCTGTTGTCTTCCCTGCTGCAGGGTAAATGGCAGTGTGTGGTGGATGGAGACCACAGGTAGACTCTGGCAATTTAGAGAATGTGGTGCTTTCTGTAACACAGCTCGGGGGGCTAAATGGTTCTAATGACTGTGTGTGAAAGCACAAGGCAAGTCAGCATGGGTCTCAGACACACTGTTTGTTACAAAATTCTTTTTTTATAACTATTAAAGTAATAACTATAATCAATCTACTCATTGCCAAAGAACAAGGATCCCCATAAAATCAATTCTCAGCAAGTAGGAGCAAAATAACTTCTGTTGATAGGGTAAATATTGCTTTAAATTGCTCGTAATGATAATGACTAATGACAGGGTACGCAGGTATTAGAGGAGTGTTTGTGTTTACAGTTCTCATGGGAGTGAAGTGTGCATGCCTCTGACCCTTCCCCAGGCAGAAGAAGGAACTGTGGACAGCACTGTGTGGGGGCTGTGGCGAGGTGCTCGTGGGCAGCTCGGTCATCACTCAGGCACAGAGGTGACAGAGCTGGCTCCTGCGGCACGGCAGGTTGCTAGTTTTAGCTGAGCAACCATCAGGATTAAAAACCCATTTTTATCTCCTTTCTCTCCTTAGAGACATTTTCAAAGTGAACTCCTAGAAATTAGTATATGCATTAGAATTGCAATTTTGTCCAGCTGCCCCAAGCTTAGGGCACTGGGATGCAGGACCAGGAGAGCAGATTTATCTGCCAGGCCCATCCTGCAGACTGCCTGCCAATATTGTGCAGGGTATTGTGCTGAGGAGTTGGGGATGCGTGAGCAGGGTTCCCTCTCTCAGACCCACGTTCCTGTAGTTGGTGCCATGGTCCTGATGCTCTCCGGTGGCTTTGCTTTCTCTCTGGATCCCGGAATCCTGTTGATGTCAGAACTCATTTGTTTTTGGGGGAAGTTTGCATCCTTTTTCCAAACAGATGGCTTTTACAAGGAAAAAAAAAAATAATTCTGGTGCTGTCACCCATGTTAGCTTCAATGAGCATGTAATTGGACACTAAGATGCTAATTGGACTCTGCAAGGAGTATTTACCGATTATAGTTCGCCTGATTCTCTCCACTGCTTTCTAGTTGTGAGCACAATGCTTACAATCTCGCATGCGTTTTAATTGCTTGGTGTTGTTGCCATCTCTAGCTGTCTTTGATCTGAATGCCCTTGTCAAAGACATTATTTATTGATATGAATGACTCATCTCCCTTTCTATGCATTTAAACTTTCTGTGAGAAATAGGAAACTTTCTTATAAAACCAGTTCAGTATTGACCATGCTATAGCAATGCCAAAGGTGAATGCTTAAAACACTATTTAAGTTATGGCCTCTTTGGGGAAGAATTTCCTGCTATGCTGCTGCTGGCAGCCTGCACGAGATGCATCAGTTGGTGGTCTCCGTCCCCAGCCTCGTACCTCTCATATCTGCTAAACCCCTGAGAGGTAAGGGCTTGTCAGACTCACATGCTCATCACTTAGCCATCTCATCTTACCACATTGCGTCTTCTTTAGCACAAATATCAGCACTAGCCCCATATTTTACTGCTGCTTTATTTTGTGGAATTGGGCAAGCCGTTTGACCTCTCTTTCCCACCTCCTGAATGTTGCCAGTGCAATTCTATTGTCAAATCGGAAGCGATCCCTCTGCCTCTTGAATAATTCATTAGCTAATATTTGGAAAATGCAGCAGACAAATAAATTCTAACTCCACTTGCGCTAGTTCATCACATCGGCTTTCATCAACATAATTAGTTCTTGCATGGTTAATGTCACCTTCCCCGAATGAATTTTTGCATTTTACTTATCCATGATCTTACACGTACAGTAGTCCATGAGCTTTCCCTTAATTAATTTCTTATATTCTCTCTGCAAATGGTTTGATTTTGGACAGGTTCTCAGTTGATCCCATTAGAGTTTGAGTTACCTTCCAGAACAGGTTACAGAGAAGGTGGGAGAGAGTCTGGGAGCTGTTTGTTGTGGCCGAAAGAGTCCCGACTCGGGAAATTTTATGTAATTTAATTTCCTTCCACCATTTCTTTCCTCCCTTCTCACTAAAGAAAAGAGGGCACTTTCTCTCTCTCTCTCTTTTTTTTTTTTTTTTTTTTTTTTTTTTTTTTTCAGATGGGGAAAAAAAAAGGCAAATCTGCAGAAGTTCAGTCTTTCCTCTCCAGCCTGTGTGCAGATCCTCCAGCTGGTGCTGGTGGCAGCAGCTCCTTGGCATGCCTTGCCACTTGTCTCTTGCAATGCATTGAGCTGGCACCAAACCCTTTCTGCAAGCAGTGCTCAGCGCCAGTGTGTGATGGGACTGAGACAAAGAGCACCGAGAGCTATTCTGTCACTACTACTCTTGTAGGATGTGTGACTTATTTTGTTTGCTGGCTTCCCTAAACCTGGACACACCAACTCAAGCAGGTCGCAGATAAATGGGTACACCCTGAGCAGGCACAGCAATGCTCCCACGATGGCAATCATCTAAGCCACCAGGAGCGGGGTCAACCCACCTACTCTGCAGCCCCCCAGCATGCTACCTTACAGCAGCACAGCAGCTGCCCTGACACCAGGTGATGTGAGCTGAGGTTCTGTGCCCTGCAACTCCATTCTGAGCCTCAGAGCAAGGAGCGAGTGACTCTAAAATGATCTCTCTTTGGCGCAGTTTGTTCCAGCTTTGCTTTGATTTCTGGGTTTGTCTAGCTGGGTGACATTTACTGATGGACGTGACATTCATGTCAGGCCTGCTTGTGCCTGCAGAGGTGAAAACCACAAGCCAGAGGTGAACAGATGCATCTACCCAGTCCTGACAAACTCCAAGTTTACTTATTCCTAGGAGTGAGCCTGCACTTCATTTTCTTCAGCCAGCTGGAACTCCTGCTAGGGCTGTGATTTTCTGCTGAGGCTCTTTCCGTGTCTGAACTAATAGAAGCAGGAGAGACACAATCAATACTTTGGAAATAGCCTATTTCTTCAGGTGCTATTTGAGCAGTAGTGCGACTTCTGCCCCCCTCCCAGTCTTGATTCAGCATCTGCAGCACACACATGCTCTGCATGGGGATGGCGAGTGCGAATGATCGCTCGCAGATGAAGGTGTAGGTTACTGTGTGTTTCTCAAAGCCAAGCACATTTGCACTTGGCTTGGGCGAGACTCACATGCTTAGTGGCATGATGCATCTTATTGGGAATGAGTTCTGGACCGTATTTCAGAATAAATGCAGTAATTACAATTGGCATTTCTGAGTCTCCTGCTGGCAGCAGCCAGCCGTCTCGCTGACAAAACGCTGTTATTTGTGGTGCTGGCCATGTGGGGGATCCAGGGAAGTGATGCTCAACCAAATGCACCTGTTTACACAACATTAAACCAGCTGTTAGCAAGAATTCATGCTCTCATTCCTATGCCCTCTACGATGACGAGGGAGTGAAGGAGACAACCCTGTCCTTGCCCGTTTGTCCTCCTTTAAAGCCTGTGGTGTGGACCATGGCCTCAGCAGATGGTGCTGGGGTGCTGCTGAAGCTTAGGGGTGGATTTGACGTGGTAGCCTAGCATAGGACCCAGATGAACCCTGGATTTTCCAGGGCTGAGAAATGCTGCAAGCTCTCCTGAGGCTCAACCTCCCCATGCCTCTGGTGGCCAGGAGCCCCTAGATATGGGGTGCAGTGATGCAATATCCACCCCCAGCTTCATCAGCATGGGGATGCATGTTTTGCTTTGAGGATCCAGGGACAAGAAATGGAGTATGGAAGTGCTTGTCACTCCCTGCAGCGATCTGTCCCCAAGGGCAGCCCCTTTCCTGCTCCCTTGCACAGCCAGTGCCAGCAGGCATCCCAAAGGGAATTGCTCCCCCCCCCCCCCACTCCAGCCAAGTCAGAGGTTGATGGTTAATGTCCAAGGGAAGGGCAGCAGAGGAAGTACTTCAGCTGGTGAGGCCGCAGGGGATATTTGCAGTCACCCTGCATCGCTCTGCTCTGTCTGGCTGATGTCTGGCTGGTATTTATGGAACACCCACAGGTGGGGATGCAGACAGTTTACCCTTCAGCATCCTTGGCTTTATGTAAGCACCTTTGCTCAGAATCCTGCACAGGTCATCCCTGCTGCAGGGACAACAACCTTAATGCTGTAGGGCCAGGGTGGCCCAAGTGGCACCTTCAGCAGTGGAGAAAAAGCAACGAGCCAAACTTGGCAGCATCCCTTTGGAGATCTCCAGCAGGATCCAGCCCAACCATGCCGTGTGGAGGGCTCAGAACTTCCAACACAGCCCCTGCTCGGGGCACCGGCTCCCCTGGCAGCGCTGCTGGCAGGTGGAGGTGCCGGGATGAGATCAACTCACTGGTGTGTTTACATCTAAAATTAGAAGTGAAATGAGAGAGCATTATGCTTGCAATTTCCGGACGATTAAATTTAAATATAGCCACTTGCCACGGTGTTGTGCGAGGTGCAGCTCGGCGCCACGCTGCTGAACAAGCAGGGGCGTCCTCGTCCTGCAGCAGGGTGAGGCAGGCATTGTGTGGCTGAGGAGCTGCGTCGCTCTGGGGATTAATGACCCCATGTAGTCTGAAAGCCGAGCTGGGAGAAGAGAGAAAAAGCATTGTTTTCTCGCCCTTTCCTTTATTAGACTCTACATAATTATCAGGCGAATCCTGCTCTGCATCTTGCTGCTGCTCTGCAGCCCAGGCGGCCTCAGAGCACCGAAACCCATGACTTGCCTTTTTCAGTTCCCTAGCAACGAGTCAAAGCAGCGAAATGGGCTTGGCCTTATCACAACAAGATGTTAAAGCAATTAATATTCATCACCAGTGGCTCCCTGTGCTGGAAACGCAGCCCTCTGACCAGGGAGAGCAGGCAGGGGTAGCCCTGGTTGCACAGACAAAAAATTTGAGACAAAATTGTGTTGGGCTGAGAGTGAGAGTGCATGTGCCTGCATGAAGGGGAATGGCCAAAAATGAGAGTGCTCACACACTTGTCTGTGTGACCGTGTGGCTGTGAGCACCCCCGAAAATAAGGGATCCCTACCACAAGTGAGTGAGTGGTGCTGTTGCCTTTGAGAAAAGAGACATCTTTGAGGGTTAAATCTTGTGGTTCTGTGTGCTTCTGCCAAGCACAGCACCTGCTAGCTTGTCCTTGCAGTTTAAACCAAGCTCAGAGAACAGATTTCTTACGGAACTGCCACTTTCTTAAAATCCCACTGGGAGCTGCTGGCCTGGCTGGTGTCCGAGCTGCTCTGTGCTGCAGCTCCAAGGGGAGACGGACATAGACATGGGACAGGAGCAGTGCTGAACTTTGGTGCTGGAAACCACAGCAGCAGCTGCTCCCCTCTGCAGTCCAGGGCAGGTGGGAAGGGGGTGATGCTTCAGGGAACCATCCTGACGTGTGCCTCGACACATCTGTTTCGACCGTGGCTGTGTTACAGTGGAGGTGGCTGGGTGACCCTGCACATTAATTCTGGGCTGCTGCAGTGAAAGCTCATTTCTTACCCTGCTCCGAGATGGGCAGGCAGCTCCAGGGGGAGATGGATAACCTGACTGAGAATTGCATTTTGCTTTCCTACGAAAGCTTGGAGCAAATAATGTTTTTTTTTTTTTTTTTTTTTTTTTTTTTAATCAGAATTCCAGGAGAAAACTGGGGCATGTGAATGTTATTAAAGAGGAAAATAAATAAATAAACAAAGAACCACAAGCCACCTGCTCCAATTTCTTTCCCTCTCTTGTTGCTCTAGCTGCAGGTTTGCCTATATGTCACCCTTGTGGCTGTAGCAGGAGGTATTTCTAATAATACAATAATAGCTCTCAGCAGCAGAGCTGCACAAGCCCCAGCCTGTTCGTAGCCCCAAGTTTTGGTGATGTTTCCCCTTGGCTGACCACTAAAACCTGAAGAGAGGAGTGGGAGATCAGGGACAGGTCCCTGCCTCCCTTTTTTTATTTGACAGTGCGGATTTCCAGATCCCTTTTCAACCAAACCCGCAGAAGGACCCTGAGGCTCACTAACAAAAATATCCTAAGCTTTTCCACATCCCTGGTGGAGAATGGGTTTGGTCACCAAGCTGAAGCCAAGCAAGGTCTTTGTAACAGGGCAGAGTGCTGCAAATCCCTGCTGAGCCCCAGCTGGCTGCTCCTGCTTGCAGTCCCAGCCCAGGTGCCCACAGCAGCTGCGCTGGCTCCTGCAACACACCCGGGCACCCAGGAGTCTCCCATTGCTCATTGGTTTAATTAATACAAATACAATGTGCTTGATCCTGTACTCTGCATGCAGTGCTGGATTAGGGGAAGGAACTGTCGACTGATATTGGTCAAAAATGGGCTGATGGCACTTTGGTTTTGGTTTACTTTTGCTATAATAAATGTCTTCATCCTCATCATGCCAGCAGAGTAGGATCCAGGTTAACACACACTTAATTGACCCTGGCTCATTACCTTCTTACACAGGGAAATAGCAATAGATTTAGAATATGTAATTAAATACTGAAATTTGGTAGCAAGTTAATTAACATATAACATTTCCTTCCCTAACAAACACTTCTTAAGACAGGGTAGGCAAGGCAACATTAATTTTAATAATTATTTAGGACTTAAACAGATAATAGGTACATCTACTAACATTAAAGACCCAATTATGCCAAGCACTTTAACCATGTAAGAAAAAAATGAAGGGTGGTGGGAAGTGCAAGGTGGGAGAGGGGCTTCAGCCTCTCTGGGACCTTTATAAGGAACCAGTCTGAAGAGGGGTTGTGATGCTGCCTCACTTTGCTTGTGGCGGAGATGGCTGCTGTGTCTTCACGTGGTCACTACATCAAGAGGAGATCTACTCAAGGTAGGACTTCAGTGTTTTTATTCTGTCTATATTTTTCTTATGTCTGTATTGTTGACCATGTAGTGTTCTTCAGTATCTGTGCTGTTCAGGTATATTAGGTGCTGTACAGCCGTGCTTCAAAACATCTCTCCTGCATGTTGAACCTGCAGGAGCGTGGGGTAATTGCAGAGCTCTTGTGTTTTTGGGTCTGTGTGGGGCTTGGTTAGGGATGTTTAGGGTGCTTGGGATGCATCTTAGGGTTTTGTGCAATGGTAGGTGGGGTCCTTCAGCGTTCTCCCTAATGCAGCATGGCCCTGCTGCTAGGACAGGCCCACCTCCTCTGCCCTTGGTCTCCTTTTTTCAAGGACTTAAAAACAATAAAGTCTTGAGGAATTTAAAACATGAAGTTATTGTTTTTCCAAATGGCAGCTTTTTCATAGAATAAAGCCTCTCAGGAACGTTTGTTCCCATTAAAATCAAATAAAAAAATGTTGATGCATCTCTAAAACCTGGGGCCTTGAAAGCCTTCCAAACATGGATCAAAAAGATGACATATTTCATAAGTCCTGAAGTCAGTATTTGTACTTGGCCCTAAAAAAAACAGGAATACTTCATGTATAAGGACAGCAAAAGATCCTGTTGCTACTGAGACTGATATCTCTGCCTCAGTGGGGCAGCCTCGACCTGTTCCCCTCCCTTTGACTTCCATTATAGTGGGTGGAAATCCATCTGCTTCTGCTCCTCTAGCTATGGCAGGGCAGGGCTCTCCTGGCAATTCTTCCCCAGCAGAGCTCCAATGGTTTTAGCTTTCAGGAGAGTCACTACCCCAGGCCTGGATGTACTGGGGATGCTCTAAATCTGTGCCTAAATCTACTTATGCTCTTGAAAGGCACAATGGCAAAGAAAATAACACAGTGCAAGATTTTAATGTGTTATTAAGGGCTGGTATAAATTACAGAGTATCATTGAGACAAAACATTAAATAATAGATATAATACAGTGGCAGCTTTAGGAAGACAAATTGTCACAGAAGCTATAAATAAAAGGAGTTTGTGGAGTGCTGGCACTGTCCCAAGGAGTGGCTCTGCTGCTCAGCCGTGGAACAGCAATATTTATGTCCCTCGGCCTGTGGATTGGGAGCACTTCTGCTGGAGGAAGCCTGCTCCCTGCCAGACAGCCTGGTGGCATTGAGAGAGAGGAAGGAGCAGGCATCAGCTCCTAAACTGGTGCTTGGCTGTGCCCTGGAGATTATCCCCGCTCCCAAGAGGACAGGACCAAGGGGACCAGAGGGTGGGAAAGCTGCTTGCAGGCTGTCTCTGCCCTGGCTGACAAAGCTTTGCTGTTCCTTGATGGGGAAAAAACAGCTGGGGTCTATGTGTAGTCCTCACAGCTTGTACTGAAGGTGTTACATGGCAGCAAACAAAGCAGCAAGCCATCGATTCCCAGCCCTACCTAAACCTGTGGCTGCTGCTCTGTTGATCTTGTATCTTGTACAACCAGAGGCAAAAGCAGGGCTGTGAAGGGGTATCTAAAGCAGTTGATTCTTGTCAGTGCATTAGGATACTTGTGTTTGTGTTACCTGCTTGCTGCCCATCTTGCTCAGGCATCAGGGAGTTGTGTGAGCTCCAAGCTCCCTTTCCCTGTATAAATAAATGCTTTCTCCACACTGCAGGCACCAGTGGTCCTGTGCTAAGCATCACGTTGGACAGGACGTGCAGGTATTTCTACACCAGAGTCACAGCTTGGCAAACGCTTTGCCTGTGTGACTTGAAGTGGTTTCTGTGTTGTGCCTTATTTTGAGCTAGTTAAGCAGTCACAGCTGAGGTATTTGGCTGTGAAGTGGGTGTACGAACAGCCCGTGTCTTGCACATATGCATGGGAGCCATGTGGCTGTGGCAGCTCTGAGTTCAGGAGCCTTCTCAGAGATGCTGCTGTACTCCTGTGCCTTGTTCTCTTCATAAATTCCTGGTGGTGCCTGATGTTAAATGTGAACAGACCCTGAACACATGCGATGGCCTACAGACTCAAATCCTGTGTTTCATTCCTGTGTTGACGGGACAGAAGAAAATGTTGCTGAGTGTTTACCAGAGCTGACATTGCTTTGGAGCAGCATTGCTTCTGTGCAGAGGTCTACTTCTACAGACCTGTCAGCCCTTCTGTGTGTGTGTGTGTTTTTTTTTTTTTTTTTTTTTTTCTGAAAGAACTACAAAAAAAGATCTGTTAGATATTAGGAGAACTTTGTGAGTCCTTCCTGCTGGTCTGGACAGCCTTTCCCTGCATCACCCTTGACTTGCCAAGGGTTTCTCTGTTTCTTGGAAACATGTAGGGAAGTCGGCTAACCTAGGCAACTGGTCCAGTGCAGAAAACCAAACTGCATTGCCTCAGGCTTCACCTTGCTGCACCTGTGCAAGGCAGCTGCTAGGAGCAAAAAGCTGAGGCACTCTGCCCCGAAGAACGAGGGCAGACTGGATGAGCAAAATAGATTTAGACTAGCCCGGACCCCAGGCTGACTTTATAGCACTGTCCTCTGTGTCCAACAGAGTGCCCCACGCTGAGGTTGCCCACTACCTGTTCTCTTGTAAGAAACCAGCTCATCAGGAAGCTCTGGTTGTTTTTCGTATCATAATGAAGCTTGGACTTTGCCCATGCAAGACAATGAAGTGCAATAATTCAGGCTGTAAAATCCATCTGTTTGAGCACACTGAATCTTTCCATGGCGTGGAATTGCTTGTGCTTTCCATTTATATTTAAATTCATGCCTGTGGAGATCCTTCCTTTGCCAAAGCAGCAGAGCCTCTAGCTGCTGGAATGAGGAAATAGCGGTGTGCAAGCACTTTTCAGAGCTGAGATTAGTGGTACAGATGATGGATGCATCAAGCTTGCTCTGCACCTGGAGGAATGCAGATAGTTTAGTCACTGCTGTCACTTTCAAGGCTTGCATCAAACCTTGCAAATACTTCATAAGACTGCAGGAAATTCCGGGTCAAAACTCTAGTGTAAGTGGTCATCACAAGGTGACCAGGAAGACTTTACCAGGAAGGGCCTAGTGATGTATTCAGTGAAATATAGGATAAATGGGATGGACCTGTTGGGAACTGGGTATATAGGGTCTTGGACTGCAGCTCATATGAAGGTTCATTCTTTAATTTATTCATTGGTGATAGCTCCCTTCCATGTCACACTGATTTCACTTTGAGCAGTGGTTTGTTGTCTGTGTTTACCTCTAAGGCAAACACACTGAGAAATTGCCCTTAATGCAGCTTAATCTGAAGTCTTCTGCATTAAGTGTTACCAGTGTGTTAGGGAAACTTGTGTCTACAGCTCACAGTGGTGCAGGCAGGTATTTGACTCACCATAGGTGGCTGGTTAAATTCAGATCTCATGTTTCTGTCAAAAACCACCAAGGCCTTTCTATTGTGCAGGAAAGACAGATTCATCAACAGGTAGACAAGTAGGACAGGAAAATGTGTGGATGTTTCCACATGTGCAGAAGCAATCAGCAAGAAAAGATTCTAAGAGCTGTAATGCACTTAAAGGAGTAAACTCGAAGGGAACAAACTGAAAATCCCCGTGTGGCCATCAGATTGGCCTAACAGCATAAAAAACAAAACCACACTTTTCAGCAGTGTTTTATGAGCTAGAGGCTGCAAGAGAAAAAAGGAAAACACCAATTCTGGTTCAAGCTGCTTTCACATTTGCACAACTGTGCTGTTCTCAGTGACATTTCTTGTGGGTTCTGTATGGGTGCAGAAATGGAGGGAGGCATGAGAATGGCCTTGAAGTAAAACCTTCCTTTGGCTTGGTGAGAAATGGAAGCTCAGCCTGCCTGTGTGGGGTGCATGGCTGTTTTACTCCCGGTATGGTGCATCTGAGCCCCTTGCTGCGCTCCTTCCACCAATGCTGTGGTGGATCTCCCCTCTTCCATGGTGTTGTCATAGGATGTTAAATCTGCCCTGAGAACCCCACCAGCGATAAGGGGAGTGGAGCCCGCAGGGTGGCTAGGTGTGAGTTCAGGACGGCTGGGGTCTGGAGGGTGAAAAAATCAATTCATCTGCTTTAATGCAGCAGAACACACGTAGCTCTTCCTGAAGCAGGAAGGTAGCATCATGGGGAGACTTTTCTCCTTAGCAATTACTTGGTTCTGATGATCTGTTAGGGCTACAAAGCAAAGCCCTGAACACATCACTTCTCAGTCCTTGCCTGTAATTATCTCTCGTAAGCACTGAAGTGGTGGAGAAGCACTTAATACAGAACAAGGAGAACAGCTTTCACTTGCTCTTTTGATCTTCTGGTCAGAGATGGACTGGCTGCCAGGCAGGAGGGGCTTGAGGCAGCTTAGAGTACTGATGCTAGGGGTAAGGCCTCAAGAGGAGCAACTTCTGTGTGCAAATCCATCAAGATGAGAATAGCAGTTAAAAACAAGTTTTCTGTTCAATGCCAGAGTACAAGGAGTGCGGTTTCTCTCCCATGATCAAATGGAGGCACAGTTAAAGCTGTGATAAGCAGCCAGAGGAGTGAGGAGACCCTTCAGTTACAGCTTGGTCGGAGGTGCTTGCAGCAGGGGATGAGCCTCCTTCAAGTAAAGAAATGGAAGCCTTGTCTTGTCCCGTTCTGCCCCATATGACACTCACAAGCCCTGTGCAAGGAGCAGTTTATGTGGGTGGGCTGGTTTAGTGTCAGTGAGGCTGATAGCAAAGGTCATTTCAGCACCTGGGGCCATGTTGCCTTGAGGTCCGGGCCTCCTGTTCTGCTGCCTGGGTGCAGCGTGATCTCCTGCCAGGCTGGGGTGGGACTCCTGAAGCAGAGGTTCCTCAGGCTCTTGCCAAGGCAGGAAATTGTCTCTTCAGCTTCTCTCAAATTGAAGTAACCACAGGAAAAATAAAACCATAAGACAGGATTTCTAAACCCTTCATTTTGCTAGGATAGCACAAGACAGATGTGTCTGGGTGCATTCTGGTTGCTGTTACTGTTTTCCATCCTCAGTGGTTTGCAGTGAGGGTGTTTTAGAGAAACCCATACAGCTCCTGCCCCCAGCACAACACGTTCTGGGAGGAGAAAAGTCATAAGGAAATAAGAATTTTCAGTGGCCAGAACTCCTTAAAAGTAGTTCAACTTCCCTGCTCATACCTCCAAATGTTTTGATCTGTGGAGTATGAGGATGCTTGTAGTGGGAGGTCTGGTTTTACCTGTTAGATCCCAGAGCAGTACCTTATTTTTGACAAGGAACTGCCACTGCCTGTATAGCACCCAACATAACGTAGGCTGTCTCAAAACTACTGCAATATTGAAATGAAATAACATCATTGGTAAAGGACAGTTTACTCATGTCGATTAAATTTAGTCCTATTTACTTTAATGAGTTTAACCTAATGGTGAATGTCATGTGTTTCCATTTGTGGGTAATGTATCCTATAGGGAAGAGGAGATTTGCTCGTTGTGAGCCAGAGTGCCAAATGATTCATGGCACCTGATAAGCAGAGAAATTATGCAACTGGCTTATGAGACTAATCAGGTGCTTCACAAGAGCTGCTGGCAAAAGTTGATGTGGGTTTGGATACTTATTCATAAGTCAGCACTGATAACTGTCATGAAACAGATGCAATCAGTAAAGGAGAAGAAATTTAATTGCTGCTTAATTTAGTGTTCGAGGCTTAAAGTAGCATTTGCGGAAGAGTGTGGAGGAGAATATTGCCCTGTGGATTTCAGCAGCACCAAACTGGTGCCAGTGTTAGCAGTCAGATGCAAAATAGGAACACAGATACCTCAGATGGCTGGTGCTGCCCTCACTGCACAAATGGTAGAGCAGTCCTTGAGAAATTAGGAGAGAGGTGCCAATGTCAGGGGGTGAGTAACCCAGATGAGAGACAGGTCTGAGATAGCAATTACTCTGATTTCCCACTCTAATCTTTGGAGGACAAAATAAAATTCCCCCTGACAAAGCTGCAAATGCTCACAAAATGAAGTGACTTCAATAAAGACCTCCCAGGCTCAATGAACGTGAGCAATACTTGGGTGCAAACACTGGTGCATGGATAAAGCTTCCCATCTTCAAAAGGTTCCTTGCAAAAGCTTTGCCATTATCAGTTGTGTGGTTGCAGAACTCAGCTATGGAGTCACCCAAGTGTGAAATAAACAGCCAAATGTTGGCAAAACAGCACAACACACGAGCTTCGGGGATGTCACATTCACCCTGACGCATGTGCTGACAGCCTCCTGTCACTGCCTGCTGACAACTTCTCTCTTGTGCCTCCATGTACCGAAGCTCCTCGGATCAGACCAAACGGGGTCTACAAAGAGCTTTCTCAAGAGAAAATCCTTGTTACAAGCCCCATATTCTCTTCTCATGTTGCCTCTTTCAGTCTTCGGTGGCAAGTCAGCTTTCTGCAGAAGCTGAGAGCTGTGATCAAAGGGGTCTGGTGAGCTGGGGGAGGCACCTTGTGCTCGGGTGGCAGATGAGAGGGCTGTGCCACTTGGCACCCAGCTCCCTTTGCGTCTCGTCTTCTGTTTACTTTGGGGAAAAGAAATAAGGAACGTGAAGGCTCAAAAGGCAAAAGAGGTAGAACAAAGCCACTTACGAAGTTATAGTTAAACTTTGTGCTCGCGGAGAAGAGGCAGGTGTTTTCCTCTCTATCTGCAGGCAGTTCAGGCAGGAATCATCCTGACTCATCCTGTTCACAGGGCAGCAGTGATAGCTTGTGACTGGCTGGGTGGAGAAAGGACGTATTTGAATGTTTGGTGAAGGAAGGCATTGAGGAAGGGACATCTTGATTTACTGCTGATTGAGCAAGAGATGAAAATCAGGTCTTTCCTATTATAGATGCTTTCAAACCTCTGGCTGTGAGACTGCTAACTCATGTTTCTTGGTGATTCTCCTGCAAATATTCTGCATATATCTTTACCTTTAGTATTTTTCTTGTCTAAAGATAGGTGATCTCTCTGCATAGAGAATCTTCCTAAATTTTTCCTATGAAATATATACAGTATATAGGTACTGAAGTACTTCTGGACAAATTTAATGTATTTTTGGTCAGAATTTTAGCTTCTAAAAAAAATCAGTTATTTTCAATATTCAGTTTCTGAAATGCTTAATTTTTCATCTTGAAATGACTGCCTTAAAATTGTGCAACTTTGTTCTGAAAACTAGAAGCTTAAAATCACTTGGCTGCATCCTTTAGAAAGGTATGTTCCTTTTGATCATTAACTTCTGATTCTTTGGATGACTTGAAAAATTGACCCTTTCTTTCCAGATCAAGATCGATTTTATTTCAAAATTCTTAAAGCCTGGAATAATGATTGATGCTTTTGGCCAATTCTTACATAGAGAACAGAGATGCTTTGCAAATGCCTGCAGAGGCCATTGAGGAAGGCAGAGAGGGCAGACAAGCAGGAAGAAAATGGGGGTGAATGATGGGGAGGAGCAGGGCTGCATGCAACCTTTTGATTTCCTTCTCAGAACTGACAGCTAAATCATTTCAGACCTGATCTGACATTCCGTAGCAGCCGAGCATTGCAGTTTTATGTAAGCAGCATCTTGAAAATAATGCAGTGCTTGTGTTCCTAGGATGTGGGAGCACTAGCATGTGATGTACCTGGGCTGTAAGCCCCTCTGTGGGTTCAGAGCTGCTGGGAGCCGGCTGTGGGGTGCAGGTCTGCCTGTCTCAGAGGGTGCAGAAGTGGGTGACAGTGTCTTTGGTGGCTTTTTCTGCAGTGATTCCCACTTCCCCTGAGCAGGAAGCAAGCTCTCCTGTTGAGAGGATTGCTCCCCCTTGGTGCTTGGTCAGGGCCCCTCTTTCTGCCTTTAAAGGTGTCCTTGTAGGGCTGCTCAGACTGAAGCCACTCGCAGGGATGGATTCAGAGCTTGTGCTGATGCACATGGGTTTATTTTTAAAGCCATGGATGTTCGTAATTATCTTGAGTGTGAACACATGCTTTCTCCTTGTGAAAGGAAAGCACTAGCCCTTAATGAGATTTATTCTTTCAAGCCTGAAATAAATTAAACATGGCAGCATGAGGTTTTTCTGCAGCAATGCAGTGAAGCTGTAAATATTTCTAAAATGATCTAATTCTCTTACACTTTTCTCCAGGCAGTAGTGCTTACAAGCATTTCCCTTTAAAGGTTCCTTCTCCACCCAAATTCCTTTTCCATGTTGTCACCTGTGTATTCTGGTCATCTGTTGGCAAAAATCCGAATTGTTCACTCTCTCCAGCAATTTGATAAAGCAAGAGAAAGGGGAAACCTGAGGCCAGAACCAGGAGAAGAACTGCATGATGGCTTTGGGTGTGACAGTTGATTCCAGCCTGAAATGGCTCTTGTACACACACGGCCCCTGGGAGCACATTCTAGAGATAGAGCACTGCTGGTTTTTTTTGGTGCGTTTTCAGGTTGTGGAGGGCCTTGTGTTGCTGCTGCAACTCCCATCAAGCTAGAGGTGGTATAGCTGTGCTTAGGGAGTGGTGGAGGGTCTCGGGCAGGGGGCTGAGTGCTGGCTGTGGCCAGTGTCCCACCTCCAGGGACTCCTGTGCCAGCCTGGGCAAATCAGGCATCAAGCTGGTGTGGTTTACGGTCAGCAAGCTGGTTAAATGCTCTCCTCTCACCCCCTGCAGACTTCTCTGGCTGTAAGCTTCCTTGGGGAAGGGCCTGGTACCGCAAACCAGTGACGTGCTGGGAAGGTGACAGGAAGATGAATGCAGGGCCATGAGGCACTGAGCTTGGATTTCTCCTCCAAGTCAGGAAGGCGCCCAGCTGCTTGCACATCTGGGGGCCGTGTATGTGGTTAGATGGGATGTTCCTTCTTGTACATGAAATAGCTGGGAGATAATTGGTTCTGCTCTAGTGCTCTCTGCCTTCTTGCTAAAAAATCTCATGTGCTGTAGTGTCCTCAGGCCTAGGCTCTAGTTAAGGAAAGCTTGGGTTTTCTGAGAAATAGCCTTAACCCGGGGTTTGAGTGCTCGCCATGGCTCCGGAAGGCAGAGATGCTCCTTGTGAGCAGCAGAAATGGTAGAGGTCCAAAGCAACCAGCAGACTTCGTGTTGTGAGGGGAAAAAAAAATTAGTAACCTCACAGGTCTTTTTTTAAAAACAACAACAACAACAACAAACAAACAAACAAAAAAAACAAGTATCTAATTATAGGATGTTGGAACTATTTGCATCCTGGCATTGGTTTTGATTGTTCCTCATTCTACTACTGATTTTGAGGTCAAAGGAAAAACAAACACACACAGAAAACCAACTTTTATCTATATACCAGGCTTACTTCAAAATAATTTGAAGAGAAGTTTGGGGTCAATATTGCCGTTATGCTGTTTGCTCAGTGTAGCAAAGCAAGACCCCGTGGTGGTGGCAGGCTGGGGTCAGACCTTGTGGCTGGACCGGTGTCTGTCATCCTGGGACAACTGGGGGCTCTGCTGCTCTGTGGCCAGCCAGAGCCCACCTCTCCTGCATTAGGTGGATGGCTCCATCACAGTGAGCAGCTTTTTATCTGCCTTTTGCTGTAAGAACATTTTTCTTTAACGTAAGACTTGGTTTCTTCCTCCTAGGCACCCCAAACTCCTTGTCAGACTTTTCAGTTAGGCTTGTCCCTGCTCTCTCACAGCCCTTTTCCTGGCTGACCTCTTGTCTGCTCAGCTCAGGGCTCAATTCATATCTGAATTGGCTTCTTCCTCCAGGCCAGGTGAAATCCTCCGGGGCTGCCACTTGCAGAGATTTTTGGCTTTTTGGAGATAGCCCTGCTGACCATTGGGCAGGTCTACCCGGGTCCCTCCAAAGCAGGGTTGAGCTGTGCTAACAGGAACACTTGCTGGGAGCTGCACTGTGCTGACAAAGAATCTTTATAATTTGTTGGGAGCTTTTTTTGCAAACAGTTGCTAATAATCTGGCAGTCAATTTCCATTTAAATGGAGGCATTAACCTTGGGAGCCCCACAGAGGCTGGCTGGAGTGGGAAGTTAAATACCAGCCTTACAGTGCACTGTTTTAACCTGCTGTGTAGCTGGAGGTAAATAAATTCTGATACCTCCTAATGAGTCATTTTCCTCTGTGATGCCGTTGTCCTGCTCCCCTCTCAAGCAGGAGAGGAGAAGAGCTTAGTGTGCCCTCAGTGCCCTTATTTCCTTGTACTTTCTTCACCCTGGGCCTCAAGACTTGAGCTCCAGTGCTGGAGGCAGCAATGCTGCAGTGGTGGCAACTGAGGGCAGGGGAGTTGCTGTGCCAAAACCTGGCAAAAAAACATCGCAGGCATCCCAGGATACTCAGTGCTCAAACCCAACAGTGAGGCAAGCACAGATGTGGAACAAATGGTGTCAAAGGAAGGGAACTGCAGGAGCTGCCTCATTCTTGTCGTCCTTCCTTTCCCACCCGAGATGCTCTTGCTCTGTAGGCTGGGGACATGCTGGTGGTCTGGCTGACCCTCATAATCCCTCCCAGCCCTGTCTCCTGGGGATCTGAGACTCTGCCAGCCCAGCACCCCTCTGCCATAAGGAGCTTGTCCCACAGAGGCATCTGATGTGGCTCTGTGGGGCTGCAGCATCTGCAAGGGGCAGGCTGCACTCAGTGTGTGCTGACAGCTCCCTAAGGGCAAATCCCACATCACCAAGTAACGCAGACCAGTGTCTCCACTTGGGCTCATCTGTGCTCAAGGGAGCTTGCCAGTCTCCTTTGAATCCTTTGACAGATGTGTTCTAAAAATAAGGCCCTAACTGGAGCCAGCTGCTTGCCCTTTCCATTGGTTTTCTCATTCCAATCAAATTTGTTTTCCTTTGGCACAAGCTTGCATCCCGTAACCACTGGCTTCCCTGCCATGGAGGCCATGTAAGGAATTAGCAGACCGCTGAGAAGATGACTCCCATTTACGTGGTTGCTTCCAACTGCAAAGTTAGCTTGGTTTCAGGGTCTTGCCTAAAGGGGTGAGTTTTTTCCTTTGTCTCGCTGTAGTTGTTACCTGCCTTGGCCATAGGGGAGCAGTGTCTCCAGGGGAAAACAGCCTTCAGGCTGCGAAGGTAGCAGTGTGAAGCCCTCTTCTCATCCCTGCAGTCCCAAGACAAGCTGCCTGGGGTAATGAAGCTGCTCCAGCTGCTTCACTGCTTACAAATTCTTGGCATGGCCTTGTTGCCTGCAGAGGTTTGAGACTGCCCCTTCCAAAATCTCTGCTCTTAAACAGCAAAGAACTGGAGCCAGGATCCTGAGGTGGTGTCAGACCCTTGGAGGATTTCTCTGGTTACCTGCTTTATTTGTGGTGGTTAGCTGCCTGCAATGGATGGCATCTCAACGTGGGCTTGAGGGCTGGCAGGAAGGGTTTTACATGCTCTGCTGGGACACCCCAGGGAGGAGCATGCCCCAGGGTTTGTGGAGAAGGCAGTGCAGAGCATTTCCTCTTTTGAGACATCAGTGATGCATTTGAGAACTCTCAGGATGTTCTTGCTGCAGGGAGCTGAGCTGCCCATTGTTTTCTTTGATGTGAAGAGAAGTGACTAGGTTAAATATAGTCAGGGGAGCCATTGCTGTAATTACGGCATTACTTGAGTCAGTAAGACGCAATGATCTGCTTACCTGGGAAGTTATGATGGCCATTATTTTTACTGC
Source organism: Nettapus auritus (assembly GCA_011076525.1). Lineage (NCBI taxonomy): Eukaryota > Metazoa > Chordata > Aves > Anseriformes > Anatidae > Nettapus > Nettapus auritus. Next base: position 5,530,326 of record CM021788.1, read on the forward strand.
AGGAGTGCTCAGAGGCCCTGATGCATGAGGAGTTAGGCAGAGCCAAAAGACAGCCAGCCTCCGGGAACCAATGGTCTCTGCTCAAAAATGCTGTTGGGTGCCTCTGCTTGCTGCAGGGTGGCTCTTGCATGCTCATGCTCCAGGCTGGAGAGCAGGAATGGGGGACTGGTGATGCTCTAACTGTTGGCTGTTACACCCTGGCTTCCTCTGCTTGCACCTTGTATCCTGAGATGTGAAGGCTGCGGAGTGCAAGCGTGTGTGTAGGACCCCAAATATTGTGTCAGGTCCCAGGTTATTTCCATCTGATCTTCAGGGGGCTGCTCAAGTTGGATCCTCTTGGTCTGGACTGTTTCATGCTCCTGTCTGCACCTGGCAAGGCTTTCCTGCTCCGTTAGCGCAAATGATCAGCTAGGTATTGGCACATTGCCCCTGTGGACTGTAATGCCGATTTTTACTGGGTTTATAGATTGCTAATTAGTCACTCATTGTTACAGAGATGAACATTTTTCTTTCAGCACCTGTCCTTGTTGACTCAGCTTATTTGAAGTCAGTGTGCATCAGCTTGGCAGATGGGCTGCCTTTTGATGTGAGCAGGACTCCCTTGTCACCCATCCTGCAGACCTTCAGCCAGGGATGGTCGGGGAAGCATGGAGGGTGTGTGAGCACCTTTGTGGGCTGCTCTTTGCCATGGCACTGTCACAGGTGTCACAAAGCATAGGGAAGTAAGGAGGAGATAAACTGGGATTCCAGTCTCTTCTTGAAATAATTCATTTTAGAAACAAGTTCTTGAGCCTTCAAGAGAGAATCTGTTTTCAGCATATGGGAAATGATCTGGGACTAGGTTGTATTTAAAGAGTCAGGCTGCACAGAGGGGAAGGTACAGAAGCTTTCTTACCCTTGGGTGATGCTGGTAAAAGGCATTTTACTAAGACATTCTGAGGCTGAAAGCTCACTTAGGGACAAAACTAAAACTTCGGTAGATTTTTTTTTCCACAACTCCCAAAACTATTATCTGAGAATCTCAATCTTGGAGAAGGCCATTACAGCTACACGTCAGCTTTTCCCTTCCCAGGCTTTGAAAATGTTTTTCTGCTTGTGCTCACCACGTAGGCTGTGCAAGCCCCACATCTCCATCTCGGCAACAGTCCTTCCCTGCCCAGGAGGGTCAGAAGGACTTGCTTTGTGGTCCTCATGAGTCAAAAATGACTTCATCCTGTCATCTCTGGTCACTTCTGTTCATTGCTACAAACCAGTAAATAAGCAGATATCTCATAGAAGCCTCCCCTTGCATCAGTGAAGTGCTCTCATCTAAATAGGAAAGGATCTTCTGGGCTACAATTAAATGTGAAGGAAGGTAGGCAGAGGGAAATCTCCAGGAGAGCAGAGCCAGCATTGTGTGCTGACATCTACTGTATTGATCTTTTTAAGTGGGGCACTGTCAAGTCTTCATTTTCAAACAAATGTGCTTCAGTTAAAGCCTTGGGAACTCAGCGTGCAGCGTTGTCTGTGGTATTGTAAACTGTATCAGGTAGAAAGATTTTGGCAGGAAACCTTTTAAAAAACCAAAACTCCTGAACTGAAATTCTCAGAGGTAGGATTTTTTAAAACTTTCCAGAACAAAAAGAGGCTTTGATGTTGGAGCTGAGGACAAAACAAGCAGGAATGTGTGAAGAATTAACTGTCTTGAGACAAGAGCACTGTCTCCTAGCTGCAGATTTCAGCGCTCTTCTGCTTTTTAAGCCTTTACAGCCACTGTGGGTGGGGACAAATTAAAGCCACTCGGATCTGAGGCCAGCAGCAATAGGAACTGTTTTACCACATGCTTACCTCAAGAGATTCCTTGCTGGCCCTCATGCTCTTATCCTGCCCATGTTAGAGAAAATTGAGGCAATGCAAACTCAAGTGGGACATGAGGAGACTTCTTGCAGCTCTTGGGGGCTCAGGGCTGCATCTGGGGGCTTTTCCCACAGGACTCAGCTCTGCTGATGGGTTTAACCACTTGTTTCCAAATGCTGTGGCAGTAGTTAGGTGGGCTGAAGCAGGTCATATCTGCAAATGGTTGGTCTCACTCTAGTTTCAAAATAAATCTGTCAGTCTCAGGGACCCTTTTTTGTGCTCCTTGTGGTCACCTCATCATTACAAATGCCCACTCAGTGGCTGGCTCAAAACCAATGTTACATGAGCAAATAGATGATTTTCTGTTAACTATCCCTGAAACAAACTCCTTGCTACTATCAGCCCCAGGCCTACATGATACAATTAAATGGGACTGTGGCAGTTGGTCTTGTATATAAGTCGCATTCATCATCTGGGATCAGGAAGATCTAATTTTATTAGATTCATTATCCTTTCTTCAGGAATTAATAGCTCCTGAGACTGATGGCCTAATGTGCCTGATGTTATGTTGTAATCCAACGGCAATATGAAAACTGCTGGCTTTATCCAACCAATCCCCTGGCCCTTCTCACCTGGTAGTGAGGATGCTGTGTGTGCATCCAGAGCTGCCCTTTAGCTTCTCTGGGGAGCTGCTGTAGCCCAGATTCAGTACAGACCTGTCCTGTAGGGTAGCACATTCCACTTTTCTTTCAGTGCCCTTTGGGACAGCATACTTTGCAACTAAAATCAGGGCAGACGTACAGGCTGTCATGCTTCGCATGGAGGACACAAGAGGAGCAGTTTCCTTATGAATTTCCAAGCTATTGAATGATGTGAAGGGGATGTCTGTGGCTGCTAAATGATACGATGTTTGCTGGCTACTGATAAAACACGAGCTGATTTCACCATTTGTGGGAGATTTTATGGGCTGAAACTGCACTGACTGAAGCTTCTGGAGCTTTCTTTTCCCTTACAGAAGATGCATGGGAGGGCACTTGTTATTTAACTGCATATTTTAGGTATCTTAGGGGTGTATTTATGTTGTTTTCTACCATGTTTAATTTATTTTGGAATGGGCGGAGGAATTTTTTATTGTTTGAGGAATCCCAGTTCTAAATAAAGAATGAAAATTGTAACTTTTGTAGCCTTTGTAATGTCCTTCCAGACAAAGCAAGGTCAGGGGCAAGAGCACCTTTGCTGGGGAGAAGGAAGGCCATACAGACAAATATGTCTTCCTCTTAAGTGAGACTATACAGACTGAGCACTAGGGAACATGATCTGGGACAGGAGGACTGCCTTGGGGCTTAGTTTCTTCCAGGGGAAGGGTCTCTGCCTCTGGGCATCTGCAGTAGCAGCACTGAAGCCTGCTTGTGGCTGGGATGAGTTCTTGGTCCAGGCCTGCCAAAAGGTAACTGATGCTCATCTGTGGTGAGCTCCTCTTGCTGACCTCCACTTCCCGTGCATTTCACAGCCACTTTATTAAAAATAAGCACTCAGCTAGTGATATGGATTGAAACTGAAAGATGCTTTTCAGGGATGACTGCATCCCTGCCCGGCCATTAGGAGAGAGCTCTCCCCAAGTGCTCATCTTTTTGCTGGGAGGAGGAGGAGGAAACTTCTCCGTGAGGGGTTGCCAGCACCTGTGTGGAGCAGGCCTCAGTGCTGAGAGGAGGCATCAACGGTTTCTGTGTTACTTGGAGCTGATTTTCAGCAAGTTTTATCTCTAGTTTAGGGCAACAATATTTGTGAACAAAGGTCCTATTTTGTGAAGGATGAAGAGGCAGCTCTGCCCCCAGCATACAAATTCATGCTATAGGATGATGAGTCCAGGCCAGAGATGGCAGGTCACAGCCAGCCTTCAGCTAAGTGTCCACAGAAACACATCTGTTTTTTGTGTGGGCTTTGCCAAAAGCTCTTATCTGTTTCTGTGTTACATCCAGTGCCTCTACAAAGGCGTTAGTGGGAGGGAAGGTCTTGCCTGCACCCAGTGTCTGTGGTGGTTTTTGCTTGGTGCAGCTTCCTCAGTCGTCATATGAACTAGGAGCCCAATGGGTCTGCTGGCTGGTGTAAGACATTTTGTGATGGTTGCCTGAGATGGGAGAAGGAAGAAGCATCTTCCCTAACCAGGGAGCTGTGCCTGATGACTCACAGGCCAGGGGAGAAAGGCTTTAAGGCAGAGTAATGCAGTGAAGTGATTAAAAAGAAACAGCAATAAGTATCAGAAAAAATTAATCAATTTTAATGTCTGCAAGGACTGTTACATCATCTAGGCTGCTCTGTGTCATGTGGGCTATAGCATTAGGTCTGAGCCCTGTTCTGAGCTTGGTGCAGCAGCAGAACCTGATGCTTCTTCAGACAGCCTCTTCCATGGGCTGACTGCCCTGGTGAAAATGGGTCCCTTGTTCTCTTCTGAGCTTGTCTAATTCTGCTGTACAGCCACTGCTTTGTCTTCTGAGCAATGAGCAACCTGTACACTGCCAGAAACATGCCCTTGCTGTGCTGCTATGGAGAGATGGCTTTGTGTTGTTTCCTTAAAATGCTTCCCCAAACTGAATTATGCAACTCAAGAGGATGCTGTGCAGGCAACAAGCAGCTGTGTTGGAGAACCCAAAGTTACTGCAATAACGCCTGCCTGCACCCGTGCTAATGGCCAAGTAGTGGTACTCGTGGCCCTGCAGCATTCAGCAGCCAGCTCAGGGGGGATTTGCCGAGTTGCAGCGGGGGGCTCCAGGCTGATGTGCCCCGGGGTGGGGGCTGCAGCCGCCGGGTGGCACTGCTGCCTTGCTCAGCCGGTGGCGGAGCTGCAGTGATCCGGGAGGTAAGAAGGGATGGAGCCTGACATGGCGCTCCTGCTGGCTTCTTGTTGCTCTCGTCCTGGTCTCCTCCAGCCTTAGGCAAAGAGGCGTTTGTAATTGTGGGTGTCCTCCTGCAAGGACTGGCACAGGGCGCCTTCATCTCTGGCACGTTCCCTATGACACAGGAGGTTGCACCAATTTACCAGCCTCTCTGATAGAAGGGAGGTTGGCCACACTGCAAGGTACAGGGGAAGGCTGAGAGCAGGAGGTGCCCTCATCCAAAGTAGAAGGCTCACACTGAGAGCCCTGTTCCTATTTTTAATCCCATGATAGACGGGGATTGGAGTGCTGACTTCTTCTTGAGGCTTCACAGAAGCATGCTGAAGCAGTTGGTGGCTGCTTTTTCTCCAGCCTCATCTCGCCCTTCTTCGGAAGACTTATTTGGGGATCTTGCTGCAAGGATGCCAATGTGCTGTTCCTACCAGCATCTCAGTGATGGAAGGACTACACAGGAAACAGCCCAGGCAAGGTGGGGTGCTGTGGGAGGAAAACATCTATGAGCTGTCTTGGCGCAGGGAAGAGGTTGGCTGGAGTAATTGAATTCCAGCTGGAGTTGTGAGAAACAGTAGTGTTCTTTGGGGATATAGGTCTGATTCCAGATTCTTGTGTTTAATTGCATTATTTCCATTACCTCTTCAACCTCTATGTGGTAAGCAAGCCTGCAAGCACACCAGTGCTTTGGGTTTGTCTCTGCCACTTGTAAATTGAGGACTGCCATTGCTGCTGTTCCTGTGTAGCTGCACTGTGCTGCCTTGTACCTGGTCTGCCACCTTGTAGAAAAGCTGAATGGTCATTTCTGCTGCCAGCCCTCATGGTCTTGGGTGCAGTGAGATGGCTTGAGACCCTGCCATCTGTTTTACTTTGTGCTGGGTGGTCAGGGGAGAGATCTGCAAGGAATGGGCTTTGCTTTTTGCTCCCCTTTCAAATCTGAGCTGTTAAATGTGGAATCATTAAATGAGAAACACTAGGTGGAAGATCTGCAAGGAGAATGGGAAACAATGCCTCCATGGACTGTGCTCAGAAAGCTTTCAGGTTTCCCCTCTCTTGGACTCAGTTTTGGATCTCCTCCACAGCAGAGATACAACCGGAGGAACTTAGGCCCTGGGAGACAGAACAGTGCTGACAAGAGGCCAGAGACAGTTCACAAGGAGAGAGAAATGGATAGAAAAACTTTGTGTGAGATCAGCAAATGAAAAGTCAACCACTTGACCTTCTCTGAACTTATTTTAAATCCATCAGGCATGGAGAAAATTGAGACCATAACTCAGGTTGCTCCTGTTGGTCGCATTACCATTTCCATTACGCTGGGCTGTTTGTCTTAATTGAGATGGAGCCTGTCCTATGACTAATTGCCAGGTCATGCTGGCCCTAAATTAAAGAGTATATTTTTACTTTTTAACAACTTGAAAGTCCAGTTACTGGCACATTTCCTCCAAAAGTCTGTCCTTTTCCAGGCAAGCTAACTACAGTGTCCAAGTTCAGACTAACCTACATTTTTTATTATAAGGCTGATTATGTTCCTGTAGTGCCTGCACATGAAATGGTACGAGTGGGTGCCTGCACTTTTTTTTTCCTTGGGAGTTCACGGTATGGATAAAGGCAAGAAAACTGTTTCCTCCTGCTCAAACAAGCTCACATAAGTTCATTAGGAGTGGGCCATCCCAGATCAACCAACCAGTTTGATCCATTGTGGATGAACTGGAGGATGCTTTGGGAGAAAATGTGGAGGGATTTAGCAGAAAAAAAGTGCCTAAAGGCCAGAAGGGGAAGGAGTGACGGGGCAGCAGGGGGGCTGCAGCAGCTCCTGTGCCCCGTAAGGCAGCCAGGTGATGGGACAGAGGCCAGAAGCAGATTCAGAGAAGCACGGGTTTGTCCTTCCATGCTGGTCAACACTTCTGGTGTCTGCACAGACGCACTCACCTAACTAATGGGGGAGAGCTACAGGAATGCTCAGAGGGCTGGAAAAGTATGAGAGATTGAGTGAAATGTGCTTGTTTAGTCTAGAGAAGTGAAGACAAAGTAGAAGTGATAGTTTTCATGCATCTGAAGGCTACTTCGAAGGAGGAATAAGGTTTTCCATGCTTATGGTGGTCAAACACTCTCTGTGGGGCACTAATCCAGCTTCATTCCTCTGATGGCTTTCATGACAGTTGTAGGAACTGTGGATGTATTTCGGACTTATCCTTCTCTGTCCAGCTGAAGGAACTGTCAGAGTGGGACAGTGGAGCAGGAGTATATTTCCTTAGAAACTTGACTATAAATGTAACTTTAGTTCAGCCTGTGTCACCATGGATCTGCTGCGTGTTTGTGCCTAGGACATTGCTGTGAGGCTTGGAGTGCAGAGCATGTCTCAGTCCCAGTGACACTACTTATTAGTTATCTCATTAATCAAGCGAGCCTGCCATCCTAGGGCTGCAGGGAGTTCTTGTCACACAGGATGCTGTCAGGGGCTTTGTCATCTCCAGGCACCTATGAAACACAACTCCCTCAGCCTCTCCTGTTCCAGCACCAAGTGATGAGTGGCCTCTGGGCTTCATCCAAGCTGGAGGAGCTGTGGGAGCACGGCCAGAGACTTCTGGGGCTCCACTGTGCTCCTCCTGCCTGGTGATATCTGCCAGAGGTTGTTCCTCACCAGGTGAGGTCCTGGGGTGGAAAACCCACTGAGAGAGGTCCAAGAACTTGCAGGGGTTGCAGCTGTATGGAAGACATGAGCACAACAGCTGTACATCAACACCTCCATGGTGAAATAAAAGAGCAGAGCTCCATCATCAGGAGCAGGCAGGGCAGCAAGGTGGGAATGCAGCATGTGTGCCAGTAACATGTACAGTGGCATGAAGTGCTCCTGCAAGTCTGCTGGCTGGGGGGGGGGGGGGGGTGGGGGGGGGGAAGGCCAAGATATCAGATCATGTTCATAAACTCAGTTTGGGCTTCAGTATCTCTTTGAAAAGACCAGTGAGTAGAAGTCCAGTCAGACAAAGGACAGTGGACAGGGAAAAGCTGCTTAGAGTGGAGAGGGACTGGTTAATCCAGTGATATGGATTATTCAGTTCAGTAAACAAATATAAGGGCCTCTCAGTTCCTGTGGTGGCATCCTCATGCCTCTGTGGATTTGTCCTCCACAGTGTTTGCTGGGGTGTTGGAGAAAACCAGAGCAGGGTTGAGCAGTGGGAGGCTGTTAGCATAAGGGGGGCTTGAGCCAAGCTGCAGGAGAGAAGAAAAGGTGCTTCCATCCTGTGTTTTATTATGTATGTGTGCTCTGGGGTAGGTCTCCAATAAAGCAGTACTCCAGATCCTCTTCATCTGCAACTGAAAGCCTGCAAGCATCTGGTTTGCTAAGGGGCGTTTAGTTAGTGCTTGGCAGGAGGTGAGGTGGGCAGGAGCTGGAGCAGCGAGATCTCTGAGCCTCTCACAAACAGGCGAAGGAATTCTCCTGCAGAAAGGTTGCCAGAGAGCCTGCACGGCATAGCTGGGAATGTTTTCCAGCCCTCTGATTGCCGTGTTACTGTCCGCTGTACTCTGAACTAGGCTGGAAAAACACTCCCTTTGGAGCAGGAGGAGTGACAGGGTCCTGCAAGTGACCACATTGCCCGGGGTGTCTCAGAAGTAGCAACACCAAAATCCTGCTAGGCAGAGCTCCAGGGTATGTGCCTGCACTTGAACTTTTCTCAGATTTCAGCCCACTCTTTACCCACTCAAACAGAGGAAAGTTCCTTGCTGCTCCTTTTTAGGACCATTTTAAATACATTTCTTTTTCAGTGCTGGTCTCCCTGTGATCTCTTTGATGCGGAACTGGCTATTATAAGTCACAGCAAGCTCTACCCCACTGCTGAATGTGCCCACAGCAAGCCCTGCAGCCTCCCACGGGAGGTGGCAGCCTGTATTTTGACCCCGACTGCTGCCACAACCGCAGCAGTCGGGGTCCAGCTGCCCAGCAGCAGTCAAATTCTCTCATCCTTGAAATTCTCCCTTTGATGGTCCACCCCAAAGCTGGGGAGGATTCTTTTATTCTTTTATTCTTTTTTTCTCTCTCTTTTTTTTTTTCTTTTTTTTTTTTTTTTTTTTTTTTTCCCTCCTTGCCCTTATCCTAATCCCTTGGCACTGGGGTGTGTTGGACAGCACCTCCAGTTACAGAACAAGGGGTTTTGCATTCTGGGAATGTGGTAGCCCAAGTAAGGGGCTGGGATATTTTGCGAAAGGGTGTCTTTGAAATGACTGAGGGGAGAAAAAAGACAATTACACCTCATCAAGACCTTGCAAAGGCATGTTGACAAAATTGCCTATTTTCTGTTTGAGCAGCCAATTTGCGGGAGCAATCACTGCCACAGCAGGGAGTAAATTAGGTGAGCAATTGTGCCCTTGTGTTCTTAACATATTATCCGTATGGTTCTCACCTCTCTTCCCTGACATCCGTTATCTGTGCTACCAGCAACCCATCCATACTCCAGCAAGCTTGGCTGATGTATCACGGAGCCATTACAGTGGCTCCCAAGTACAAGTACCTTGTGCAGGCTTTGACGGAGGCCCTGCTGGTGAACTTGGTGCCTTGGCAGTAAAATTAACAAATGATGCTGTCAAATCTGGGGTCTCGGCTTGATGAGGAAAATAATGCTGCAGCGCTATCTCCCCTAATAAAATTGCTCCCGCTGAGCTGTGCTGCAATAGCAGTGTTCTGATAAGTGGCCGCGTGTGTTTAGCTTGATGCATCATTATTGATACTTGTTAGCATGATGAAAGCTCAAACACCGTCATTGCTCAACCACTCCACGTTGTGAAGGGGCAGCCTCAAAGCCTCTCTGCAGAACTGACTGATGTGAAGCTGCCTGTGAGTGATTGAGATGAGTTCTGAGCTGTATGCAGGGGAGAATAAGGCAATGGTTACTGGTACTACCACGTTAATTTGTAGTTCAAGTTCATAGTGTGACTGCTTGACCATCAATGCTGTTTGCACGTTGGTGTGGAGTGGGACTGGTGGCTGCTGGTTGAGGGATGGAGGGGGCTGGTTTTCACCCAGCTCATGCCCCTGGACTCTGACTCAAGAGTCCCAGTGCATTTTAAATGCAGATTTTGGTTAGTTATCTGCTCTCTTCATGGGTTTCATCTGAAACCTGCAAAAACGCATGTTATGACATAGGTAGCTGTTGAAAATTCTCTTCCCAGTCCCATCTTATGACTGCTTGGATGCTGCTGATGGGAGGAGAGCTGTGTCATTCCCATATTGGCTATAGATGAGCAGGAATCAGTTTTTGTTGAGTTCCTGTTGCATGGGAAGATCTGATAGCACTTTGTGGTGTTATTACTGCTGCTCAATTGTCCGATGCATTCTCTTCCCAAATGTCTCTGGGATGAGCTGATCCCTGCTGCTCTGAGACTCCGCAGACCTGGTTATTATCTGGGAAAGCCTCGTGTTATGCTTGGCCTCAGTTTTGCTATCCTTAGTTCTCCTTTGGGAGCAGAAGGGAAGAAATGTGCAACAGAAGATAGAAAAAGGAAAACTTCCTGGCAGATTAGATGTTGGGGATCTGCCTGAGCTTGGCATTTCCACGGGGAGTTGCTATGCTCCAGAGTAGCAGCTGCTGCTTCCAAACTGGCCAGGCTGGGAGTCAGGTTATTAGCCTTGAGAATTCAGGGAAGTAGCTCAGAAATGGAAGATTAAGTCTGGAACAGTGTTTTCCTCTTGCCAGTGCTAAGGGAAGCTTCTGGTCACAGTGAACAACGATATGACAGCTGCTGCATGAGACAGAGAGGTCCTCTGCTCCTTCTTTCACCTGCTTCATTAGGTTTCATTAGGTCGTCTCCCTCTGGGGTGTAGCTTGTTGCAAGAGCTGCTGCTGTGCCCAGATAAATCACTGGCTGCAGGTAGGAGCTCTCATGGGTGCAGCACAAGTAAAAGGGATTTCACATGGTGAAAGCTTGTAATCTTCTCTCAAGTACCCTTGCTAAAGATGCTGGTGAGCTCTAGGCTCCTGGACACCTGGCCTCGTTATTTTCCATGCACCATTGTCTATGAATGGGATTTGGCCTCTTATTCTGGAGGAAAGCGCAGGCTTCCCCCAGGCAGGCCTGATCCTACAGGAGCCAGCATTATCTGAGCACATTCATTATGGTTAAAGGGCCTTGTCTCATAATTATTCTCTCTATAAATTACACATTCATTTAAAATTATTATTACAAGATGGCTGGCTAATGATTCTTCCCCTTTGATTATTTATAGGGCATTTACTCTGTGTTAGCTGTGGCTGCTAGGATGGGTTCCAGGCTTGGCAGGGTTGGCAAGCCCTGCTTGGTCCCTTTCCATTCAGGGGATGTCGCATCACTGTGGTGGGAGCTGAGGAGGGCAGAGGCTGTGCCGAGCTCCTGCTCTGCTGCTGAGAACTGGTCTGCAGGCCAGCGGTGTAGCTGCAGGACAGGGGGCTGCAAGGAATGAGGTAGGACCCAGTCCCTCTAGGGGAGACTGAGATGTCTGCTTCTCTTCTGGCCTCGCAGCATGGAGCCAGAAACACCAACGGGGCCAGCCAGAGCCAGGGAAGGAGCAAACTTCACTATCAGCATCCCTCCCTTGCACAGATCAGGGTGTTCTTCCCTCCCGCATGCTTCCCCAATGCCCTGCCTTGTGGTCGCAGCATCTTCCTGAAGGTCTTGCATCCTGCCACCAGCCTCCTGTGGGATCTCATGCAAATTATTTTATTTCATAGCACCTTTATTTCCAATTTGGAAAATAGGGATAAAACTCTGCCCTACTTTGCAGAGGTGTTGCGAGGAATCTAATTAATAAACATGAAGGAAGCGGTGGTTGGGAGCAGCAGGGAGGGCTGTGTTTGCCTTGCCTGGAGAACATCTGTCATCTCCAGCGCTGGGAAAGGCAGCAGTCAAATAAAAGCAAGCTCCTAATGCATACCTAGGCACTTAAGGAGCTATCTACCTATTCACACAAAACAAATTAACACCTGCTGTGTGAAGAGTGGGGACATTCATTCTGACAAACAGATTTTTTCATAAAGGATATTGCTTAATAGATGGGTACAGTCATTTTCACAATTAGGCAATTAACTCTGCCATTAAAAGTGAGCGAGTTCATTGAGCCAAAATGAAGAGCACCAGAAAATCTTCAAGTTTGATGTCGCAGACAGGCAGCCCAAGGCGAGGTACGGGCTTTCCATCCCTAATGCTGATCACTGGAGCTTGTGATGTGACAAAACTCCCGATTCCAACTTCTTGGCATGATGTCAGCGCTGGTACTACTGCGGATTTAGCTGCCGAGACGTCTGCTGTTTTCTTGCACTTCACTCTCAGTGGCAAACACTTGAGGTAGGGGGGAGAAAAAAGCACAGCTAGATACTGGATAATGCCTGTTTAGGCAACTTTCAATGTCAAATGTACTTCCAAGCTCTGCACCTTGTGTAGGCCACAAAAGTCGTCGAGCCTTTATCAGGGTGACGTGGGCAACCTGCGTTTGCTGTGCTCTAAGTGGAGCTGTAATGGAGTTGAGCAGTTTGTCTCTGAAATGAGCCTCCTTCAAAAAGGCTTTGACCCCATCTCAAAGAGATGAAATAACTGGGACTAAATGCGTCCAGCTTGGACCTTATTCCCTGCTGGCAGGGTGCTGTTCCCAGGAAGAGGGTACTGTGGTGCCTCCCCCTGCTTCTCCTTTGCCTGCTTCTGGCTGGAGCAAGGCTGCTCACAGGCTGACTGCAGGGTGTGCAAGATAAATGGGATGCATTTTGGTGGTGTCAGTGTAGGTATCAACCTCACCCCTCAGGATTGATGGCACAGAGCTTGCTCTTCAACCCACTCTACCTCCTCCTAATGCATTATCCATCTCTCCAGTGTGTCCTTCTGCTCTGGGATCTGATTCTATTCATGCTTTCTGGACCTGTTCTTTTTTTCCTCTTCCTGCTTTTCTCATGAGGTGACACGTCCCTCTCCAGCAACTTCCCAGAGCAAAAGGTGAAGATTTCTGGGAGCTCACTTAAATTGAAAGCAAGACCAGATTTGGCCAGACCCTCCCCTGGCGCTGATCTTTTCTAATTTTAGCTGCTGGGATGACAAACTCTATCAGAACAGGCTTTCTAAAGAGTTGTGATGATTTACACTGGCTCTGGATCTTGCTCTGTGAAGACATCCTGAGTACATATCGATTAACATAATCAGTCTGCAAGCTCCTCAGCACCAACTCGTTTGTTCATGTTTTATTAATATTCACCTGAAGGAAGATAGGCCCTTGAAAAAGAACAAAACTAGGAATAGCTCGCTGCAGAAGTTTTGTGCGAGCCACTGTGCCCGTCATTGTTCCCCAGACTTGTGATCTCAGCCTCACAAAGCTCCCCCCTTTTTCCCATCGCCGAAACCATCCAGGAGCCAAGTGCAGTGCTTCAAAACAAGAGTATGGTCCATTGAAAGTGAATGTGAGGGAGCAAAATCCTCTGCAAGGAAAAAAAAAAAGGTCAAGAAATTACCAATAGAAAAGTCTGTCAAGGTGGCAGCTTCCTCATGTTTGATTTCTATGAATATGTCTTATCTGATTAGCTTTACATCTTCCATCTATTATAGAAGTGTATTGTGTTGGAAACCATTCTCCGAACTGAGAAAATGCCTTATTACTTCTCAGGCCCTTTGTGAGAGCCAGGGAGTGGGAATGTTTTGTGTCTGGGGTGAACCATGGCCCCTGTTCCCTTCCTGATGCTTGCTAGATTGTTCTCTGATTTGGACACACTTCAATGGACACTTTTTAATCATCTTTCTTGCTGTCCATAGGTCTTTTCATACATATTCTTTTTTCCCTTTTCAAGCATTAAAGATAGCTAAGCATTAAAGACAGTTTTGAAGATAAGTCCCTCTGTCTCCTGTTTTTTGAAACATATATATCAATTTTAGGTTTATTTCCCTAGGCAGCTCAGTCTGCACCTGAAGTCAACTGGACAGACGAATAAGGCCAGGGAGGGAGACTGACAGATCGCCAAAGAGAAAGATGAGCTAGAAAATAGCTTAGACTCCCAGAAGACTTCAGTTTCAGCTCTTCTACCCCTTTGTATGTAGCATGAGCAAGTTGGAGCAGGTGCTAGAGGCTGCTGCTGGCTTCCCACAGAGCAGTCAATGTGTTGTCAATACTGGCAGGTAGAGCTGATGCTATTTATACTTCTTATTGCCTTTCTTCCCCAACTAGGTTTATGTTAATTCAGCTCAAGTATATTCCTCTTGCATGTGTATGATGGGGGATATTCTGGTGGTGTGAATAATATGCAATTGCCTTTTTACTTCCTAACATCAGTAGAGAAACAAGGAAAAAAAAATATGAATCACAAAATGATAATCAGGACATGGAAAATGCCATTATTTTTGCATGCCTATTATGCTTGGACTATTCTTATCCATGTGCAGTTGTTCCAGAGGAGTAAATAATTAATTTTTTTCATACTGGATTTTGCTTCTGCACTTTCCAGTCTGGAAGTGTAGAGCTCTGAGCTGAGTACAGGTGGGGCTGCTGGGCAGGCTGCGATGCTTAGGTGGGCCTTCTTTTTTTTTGTTAGGTGTCTTCAGCAACTCCTTTGTGTAATGTTTACACTGGGTTAAAAGCATCTTCTTGGTATGGGTCATTTCACAGGTGGAGATGTTATAGGTTACAGTGGCAAAACATGATTTTAATTCAGTGTTTCTTTGTTAGCGGTGTTTATGGCTGCTTATGCTATTTAATACTTTTTTGGGGTGGATTTGCCTTGGAATGTGTGAGTCTCCATCTCAGCATTTGGTCCCTTCGAGAATTTTCTGAAGAACTCTTCTTTCCTTTTGAGAGGCAGGGGAGATGATCTGCACATCAGGTAAAACCATCCTTCTCCAGCAGAGTTGTTGCAGTTTCGAGGTGAGAGGAGGCAAGCTGTCACATTGTGCCAGCATTGTCTTGGATATGACACTTTAACAAAGCCATTGCAGGCTCTGTGTATGTGTTTTTGTAACCAACTGTGACGAGCATGTTAATTAGATGTAAATTGTGTCTAAATATTTAAACTAAAATCGAAACAAGCCACTTCCCCTGTTCCATACTGAACATCCAGCTTAACCGTGACACAACAAACATCTCCAGGAGGCTTGAGGGGGGTGATGTGTCAGAAGGGATGTGAAAGGGTGTAGGGAACATTGCTTTCAACATGACCTTTAAAGATTAAAAGCATTTGTTCAGCACATCATTTGAATGTACAAAGCAGATTTGACAGCTCTATTATTGAATTTTAACAAACTGTTGCTCCATATTGAAATCTTAGGGCTTTATTGTGTGGTGCCTTGTGTGCACATTTATTTCGAGCTTGTTGCATGGAGAAGGAAGATGGGAGGGGAGAAGGAGCAGACTGGAGGGTAACTGGAGTTAACTGGTCGGGGCCTTGTGTGCTGGTCCTGCTCAGGGGAGGGTACTGGCAGGAGCCCACCCAAGTCAAGTCACAGCCATCTTAGGACCTTCCTTCCAGAGAGGTTTTTGTATTATTTCCAAGGAAGGGGTTTTTATTTTTAGCAAAGGTGATAAACATTTTATGTCGTAATAAAAAGTTGTTCTCTCTATATCTAAATGAAGAAATAGTGTGAGGAGCTGCTTCAGTTCTGCATCAGGCGGTTATACAAGGCACTTTTTTATTTTTTTTGCAAGACTGCCAAAGAAAGGCACTTACCTCTTCTGTAAATTATGTACGAGCTTTGATTTTTATCTGAGGGGAAACATTCTTTATCACTTCAGTTTCCCAGTGGCTGCAGCAGGGAAGAGCTGTGCCTTGCTCGCGTTGGGCACGCCTCCGTGTTCACAAATGTAGCTGGGATGGACAGGGCTGATTTGTGTCCATTTTCCAACATTTGCCTCTGCTGGCAAGAAGTGTGAGGAGAGAGGAAAACCCTCCTATTACTGATTTCCGTGATTTTATTCCACCAGGCCTGCAGCCCTGGTTGCTGTAGGCATGAGTCTCCAGGTCCCAGCTGTACTGCTCCAGCTCTTATCTTCTAGTCAGTTATTTGCTCCAGCCATGCATCAGGCTCTCCCACATCTGTGTCCTCCCAGCTGCTGCTCCACAAAGCCCACCTGCCAGGAGTGCTGCTTATCTGCCCTGCATCTGGCTGGGGACAAACACTGTGACTTCCAACTTTCTGCTCGAAACACTGACTTGGTTGTACACAAGCCCTGCTCACACACTCTGCACTCAGCTGGTGAAATTAACACCACCACCAGCATCTGGGGACCTCACTATGAGGTTCTGACTCCTTGCAGCTGCTGTTGCAGCTCCTCTGCCTGCTGTGCGTGCCCCAGGAGCTCAGATTGCACACCCTGCAGCTGCTGGGTGTGAGGCAGTCTCTGGGGGTCCTGAGTAAGGGGGTGGGAAGGGCTCTGCACCCTCATATCCACGGAAATGCAACAGCAGCTTTGATTTCTTCAGGATGAGTCAAATTTAATTAATTTTGACCTCTAGTTCTTGTGTGAAGTCTATCAATTTATCTGCAATTAACTCATGACTCTTGCAGAACTAATGATTTTTTTACTTAGGAGAAAAAGAGAGGAAAAAGCAGCAGTTCATGGAGTCCTGCTTATTTAATTCCACAGCTCAGCAAACTGCCAGCTCTGACTCTTTCTTCGCTTGCCTGCTAGCAGCAAGATCTTTTCCTTTGTTACTTCTTTATTGTTTATGCAGGATTGAACAGCAACAAAGATGTTGGTGTTAAGGCTGCAGGTGCATGATCAAGTTATTGCCACTTAATGAGTAACCATGTGTCAGATGAGATGCGGTGACTGTATGGGTCATAACCTCAGACAAATGCAAGGAAACGTGTCTGAATCTAGCTTATGAGAAGAAAGATTTAAGTTAAGCTCAATTACCTTTCCTTTGCCATGGACTAGCAGGGTGCACATCAGCAGGTACTGCAGTTTAGCTGGGATATGCTGATTTGTTTAGCTGGGTGCCTGCCTGACTCGTGGGCTCTCGTATGATACGGGGGTTATTTCTGGGGTAGGATCCAGGCTCTAATTGATGGAGAGAGGAAAAAGCACTGCTTTGGGTAAGCTCGTGTCTTCTGTAAATGTAACGCAGCAAGGTTCCCAATTTAGACATCTGAGTTAAGCGTTGATAGGGAAATAAAAAAAATTCCTTCCAGTGAAACATGGGTATCGCCTTTTGTACTTTTGAAAAGTCTCCAGCTCCAACAGTGGACTTTTTAACATGTGTGAATATCACTGTTGGAATCTGTTGTCACTGGAGAATCATAAGAGTAGACTGGATTTCAAGAAATTTATGGTAAAATTAAAGGGTTGGGTTTCTTTGCTTATCTATAAAAATGGGCTGCCAAATAAGGTCAGCCAACTGGACACAATTCATGCAGCTAGAGCAAGGCAATGCTTCATGAACTAGGTCACTCAGTTTTAATTATTCCACAGGAGAGACAGAAAATCGAGGGCAGCTCTCACCCCAGCCCAACAGGTCCAGAAAAGCACAGCTTTCTTCAACTCCCACTGTCCTGGCTGAGACATGAAAGAGCCATTTGGGAGTTGGTCTTAGGAGGGACGAAGGAATTTCTATACTGGATTTTTAAGGGACAAACTAGGCGCATGTTTGCCATGTAGCTCAGCACCTAGTAAGTATTCCCATAAAAAGCTGTCCCAATTCATGGTAATGGGACTCTATCTCAGACTGAAATGCTTCCTCTTCTTTCAAAGCTATTCCCTTTGTAGCTAGTAACCTAAAATGATAACAAATGTTCTTTGTGCATGGTACCTATTCAATGTGTTGTGGCTGCAAAGGAACAGCAAAGAAGCCAGTGAACACCCTTCAGAACAAAAAAGACTGATTCCCCACAGGTCATGCAGGATGAGCTAACAGCAGTCTGAATCCCAGAATCCATCTTCCTTTCCCATTTTATTTTCCTTTCTCACTGCACTCTGGTCAGAAGCTGAAAAATCAGAATTACTTAGCAGCTTTGAGATTCTCGAGCCTGACTGTTTAACATTATTTTTCCTTTAAAAGCTATTTTGTATTTAACTTTCCTACATCAAATCAAAAAAGGGAACGTTTTAGCACAGTGTGCAGATCTTATGTGCATCTCTCCTAATCCCTTAATCTTTAATTACATTTAAAACTTTAATTACTATTTAGCTACATCATGATCTCAGTGTTGCTTCTGCCCTTTCTCTGATGCAGTGACAATTCCTCACCAGCTAAGAGGGTCATGAGCCAAGTTCTGTGATCCTGACACATGTTCACCTTGCTTGTACCCCTTCTGATGGGTGAAAGTGGAGATCACGCTGGGCAGGAACGCGTGCAGGAGGGCAGCTTTTCACTGACAGCTGCTAATTCTGCAGCCAGGGTCCCAGCGTGCCTCTTAGGATGCATGTTGTGTGAGATTGTCTTGGAATGGGATGTTTTTTTGGCTGGTTCAATCTCCTTGTACAGTTTATCACCTGGGGGGGGAATCACGTCCAAATGTAAAAACTTCATTTTCTCTAAACTCCCTCACTTGGAAGGATTTGGCTAAGGAACTTGAAGTGTGGGTGTGAGCTGAGGCTGATTTGAGATGGTTTCACATCATTAGCTGGTGAGAGAGATCAGTGTATTACTTGTGTGGGTTATGCAGTGCACACTCCCATAGATTTTGGGATCACCCATTCCTGCAGGAATGATTAGATGATGTTAGTCCCCAGACTCACAGCAGAATCTAGGTTTCATTGCTCATTATTTGGGTAGGTCATGCTGTACATAATAGCAGCTCTTGCTGCTCCTAGGTGGTGAGAACTTGTCTTCCTGCGCTTTTTCCTGAAGGCCTGAGCAGTCCCTAAGGCATTAACAAGTGCCTTTTGATTTTTTCAAACCAGGTCAGCATGCTGCACACAAATAAATGGGCTTCAGAGCAGGTGCCTGGTGCTGAGCCCTGCAGGACTCTTGTCCTCTGCTCTTAATTGCACAAGAGATGACAGTTGTAGGGAAGGTAGGAGGCAGCAGGACAGGATGAGTATGAGATGGGATGCTCGCAGGTATAACTGAGACAGGGTGAGGTGCCAGGCTCCACTTATTTCCCTGGGGCAGATGTTTTTTCCTGTAGTACATCCCATAGCGTTAGCTTATTATTCTTTCTCAGTACTAATGGAAATAACTTAGTCCTACAGATGATGATAATGAGCAGGAAGAAGCTTTTACCACTTGGCTGTAACACTGAAGTGCTTCCCTGTGGCATGAGTCTTCACAAATCATAAGGAAGGTCCTTTTATCCTTCATCCACCTTCACATCTCTGTCCAGCCACTTCACCATATAAAGAGTAGCCTCTTTACACCGTGTGGAGCTCCAAGATTTCAAGCAGTTTATTTCTTCTATCCTATCTGACTGCCCTCAACCCTTTTAAGAATCTACCATACTCCTTGAAAGCTCGTAGAGCTGCCTCAAGCTGGAGCTGTCCCATCTCAGAACATCTCAAGTAATTCACGTGAGAATGGCAGCACAACAGGGGGAAGTTTTCATGAAGCTCCATTTAAAGCCCCTCATCCAACAACTGATAATGTAAAAAAATGAGATTGCAGTTGTGTTTAAGATCTGGAGCTCTGGATTGAACCCAGCCAGGGAGTTTCTTCCATATAATATTTTTTTCCATTGCTGTCTAGCCAGGTCTTCTACCTGCTGCAATTCACCCTCTATTTCCAGTTTCTTACTACAAGCAGCCCGGCTGGGGTGGCTATCGGTATTCCACAACAATCAGAGCTCCATTTTGTGAGCACACAGATACCAACTGGAAAGCAGGCAAAGTTTCTGTGATTACCATCTGCTCGCCTTGTCTCGTACTTCGTGCTACTGCATCAGCTTTGCTCTTTTTGATTTCTGGCACTATTCAGTGGTTGGGGATTGTTTGTTTGTTTATTTTTGCCTTCACATTTAGTATTGATTAAATATTTATCAATGTTAAGAGATTCTGCACTGGAAAAAAAAAAAAATGAAATCCTGTCTTTCTTGTGACTCTTACAAAGGCTACAGAGGAGATAATGTATATAAATAGCTTGTGGGCCTGGCAGGCTTCCCCACAAGGCGGATGGTGGTCAGCCACGGGCGCAGGCTTTGGGCTATATCAGTTAAGCCATTTGTATGGAGGATGGGCTTGTGCCAAGGTGTCTGGAAGTAAGGACGGGATGCATATGGTGCTGGCCACGCAAATCATACCCTGAGCTGCACTGTTTACTGAAGAAAATGTAGGTTTTCGATGCTATTATTTATGCAATTAGCCAGACAAGAAACCCAAACAAAGGCTCCGTTCCTAGCAAAGTGGCTGTGGCTCCAGCCTAGATGCTTGCAAGTGTCAGATAGAAGACATTGTGTTTTGGCTGGCCTGCTGCCATCTCTGGGGCTGCCTGTCTCTGTAGGGAGGTCTCTGCAGGCACCAGTTCTGCTGTTAAGTGTTTTTCAGTGTTGGGTGCTTTGTGCCTTAGCAGTAAGTTACCCTCGGGAGTTTCACATCTTGAAAAAAACTGTAAAGGGAAGGCGACACAGCTCCTCAGAGGAGCAGTGAGATCCTTTATTTCTGAAGCACGCTTCTCAGCACCATCTGCCCTGCCACAGCAGGTGAAAGGGGCTGCTCTGGGCTGGCAAATTCAGTCTGGCTGCAGCTCTCGCTTGTCCACCTGCATCTGCTGCAGGTAAAGGCTTGGTCCCTCTTTCTGTGGCTTGGGGGTGGTTTCCTTTGCTGTCTTTTTCCCCTCATGCCTTTGCAATTTGGTTTTATTTGAAATAGAAACATCTGTGGCTGGTCTCTCTCCAGAGAACCAAGCCTGTTTATTCTCTTTCTGGGCTGGATTGAGCAATTGCTGCTTGTGCCAGGCATGTAGCTCCTTGGCTGAGTCCCGACTCCACAGGCATCGGATTTCTCAGTGACTTCAATGGCACAAATGTTTTCTGAGTGTTTGGGTACCTTGCCTAATTTGCACTTCTCTAGTGGAGAGAATAAGGCAAGAAATGTAGGAAAAGAAACTCTGCCAAAGGGTCATGCAGAGCATCGGTGTTAGGTGCCTGCTTGGTCCTGCTGTCTGCAGAAGCTCCTCGTTCAGCGTTGTTTCTAGTTGTTGGGCTTAAGCTGTGAAAAGAATTATACAAAGGGTTGGGGTACGAATCCCACCCTACCCTGTGTCTGCATTTTGCAGAAATGTAGCTTTTGGCCTGCTATTTATTGTTTTTGGTCTTGAGAGGAAAGAAGGGAAAGAAATAGAAATAGAAATTGGCTGTGTACTTTTTCTTTTTGGGGTTCATTGTTCTACCGCCTTGTTAGGAAAAGTTTATACCTAGAAGGAGATTGTGCTGCTCCTTCCTTGACAGCTCTTCCCTCCCCTCCACATCACCTCCACCCTTCCCCCCTGCTTCATATCAAAACCTCCCGGGGAGCTCAAGCCAAGCAAATATTGTTTCCAGAGGATTAGATTAGTTATGTCATTCCTGCTTGTCATGGGTCGATTCTTTCGGAAAGGTCAGCCCAGGAGTTGTTTGTGGAAGCCAGAGATAACGGAAAGCATCATGCTGTGAGTTTGCACAGGCTCCTGCATGGTGGTGACAGGGCCAAACAGCCCCACGTCACTGGAACCCTAGAAAAATCAAAGGAGACATGTTCCTAATATCACCGTACCTCTGATGCTTCCCTTACAGGTGGTGAATGGCCTCTCTGAAGCCAGTCTGAGTGCTGTCTCTGCCTTGGAAAAGTGGGAATTACATGAATTTTGTATGAATACTTGTGCTTATGGGAATGAGTTTAAATATTCCCAGACGATGAATTTGCATAGAGTCCTCTAAATGTTTTTATGGTAGTGAAAGTAGTGTCCTTTGCTTCAGGACATCCTGGTTCTGTGTGGGATGCTGCTGCCAATAAACACTCATAAATCAGGAAGGCTAATAAGCCAAAGCTTAAAGTTTAAGGGGAGATTTGTAGTAACAATTAGGAATGTTAGGTTTCTTATGCTGACCCAGTCCACAAAGGACAGCACAACAAATGGCTGAATAAATAAAGCTGATGTCCATTTTGGGTCACTTTGACTCTGAAAATCCTGGGTGACACCTCTATGAAAGGGGGAGAAATCGTCAGCTCAGCTGAATAACAGAGACGGTGCTCATATGAGTTAATTCTGGAAGTAGCAAGATGCCTAGTGCTAAGGAAATGGTGCTTGATTCTCGAATAAAAATTTTCATTCCAAAATCAGTGATACCCTTTTGAGTGGAGCAGTGTGCCGTGGTGGTCTGGCGTGTGAGAACAGTCACCTGTATGTGTTTTTTGAGGTATTTCCTGAGGTACACAAGCTCTCTGGGGCTGATTTACAAAACCGGTGAGCATCTGGGTCTCCAGTGGACTCAACAGGAGCTCTTGAAGGGAGGCTGAATGAATATTCAAAACCTGCAAAGCGTTTTTTGCTTTCTTTAAATACTGGAAGTGACAAAATCTACGTGGTGTGACAAGGGACTGGCAATTCTTCCTACCTGGTAATTAGAAGCGCTGGGTAATTAGGGTGTAAATAAGGGGTCTCGTGCTGATAGTCACCGATCTGACTTGAAGCACGGTGTTTAGCAGCGCCTCCTCCCCGCATTGTTAACAGCTTTTGCATGCAAATGCACCCAACTGCACTTGAATTGAGCATCGCTCTGCACTGGCTTAAAGTCAACAAATTTCATTTCAATATCCAAGGTTGCAACGGCTTTGCAGATCGGCTAATGGGAAAGTAGAAAGAAATGCAAATGTAACCCTGGAACAAACCCCGTGTGAGGAAGGGGAGGCGTTTGTCATGCTCCCCCCTTGGGGAGGTCCGCTTGGGAGGAAGCTGGGGCGATGCATCACCTCTGAGCCCACCCAGGCAGCTGCTCCCTGACCCAGCCTTGGCCTTATCGATGCTCTCATGAGAGCCACGTGTGAGCTCTGAAGTCTGCTCGCAGGAGGGGAGGAACAGCACACCCAGGCAAATAACATCGGTGGGGTCAATGCAGAGGAGGGGAGCACCCACAGCTGAGGACGATTAGCACAGGCTTGGCCTAAGGTAACAGAGGCTGCACTGGGGCTGTGGGTCTACAGCATCGCCTGCGTACCCTGGTTAAAGCTGGTTCAAAATCTGATTGAGTCTGCTCTAGGACTGTCTCGTGTGGTTTCCAGAATTAAACATTTCAGTGTTGGTTTCCTACATGCCTCTGTATCCATCACCTTTTAGCCATGACTTATGCTCTGGTACTTTTAGCTACAAGAGTCTCCAGTCGTCACATTCCTCTTCTTATCCTCAGATTGTAGCAGTTCAATCCTCCTAGCAGGCCATTTAGACTGAAGTTTGAAGTCTCTCAAGGTAAAGTGTGAGTTATCTATGAGGAGACGGGGAGAAGAGTGGAAATGCATCAGACTGGGAGAGCAGAAGCCAGGCCTTGGACTTCGCATTACGAGGCGAAGCAGATGCTCAGCCCTCCAGCTACGTGTGTTTCTTCGGAGTGGGGATTTTAGAGAACATCAGTTTTTCTTTCAGTCATCAAAGCTATGAATATAAATTTCTGAATAATCTTGAATCTTTCTCCTGTTTTTTTAACTGATTGATTTACTCGAGGCTGCTGCCCTAAAGGCCGGTGAGGCAGCAGGGAGACTTACAGATGATATTTTTGAAGCTCTGATGGGGCTTTTAAAAATGCTTAATTAACTTTTTATCAAGGCATTCAAATCTTTCTGAAATCTGAGCTGTTGAGAATTCAGTTTTTCATTTATGCTCGGGACCTAAGAAAACTGAGTCTTTACTTTTCCAAACTTCTGCACTCCCGATTCCCCTGCCAGAGCTCAGGGAGACCACCAGAATCACAGGCCCTAAGACTTTGCCTTTTGTAGGCAAAGATCTGGGGCTCTCTATACTCAATGTCATCTCATGATAAAGTGTTGAGGAAAAGTGTGAAAAATTGGTTGTGTGGCTGGGATGAAGAACAAACATGTGGCTGCTTGATAGAATGTGCATCTTGCCTCCTTTAGATAGTGCAGGGTTGGGGGTCTATGATTGAGTCAAATATAAACAGCTTTGGGAAGCCGGAAACACTTTCAAGACCATGAAAAGAACAACATTTGTGGAGAAGTTGGATAGTTTATACATAGACTGGGGCTATGTGCCCTACCATCTCCAGAGGAAAAACACAAGCATCTCCAAACAGTTTGTTTTTATACAAAAGCCACCCAGAGATGTGAATGATGGTTTGTGGCTTTGGCTTTTCTGATGGAATGTGTCTGTTTTCAAAGCAAGATGGTTTCAAAGCATTCTCGGGAGATAAAGTCCTTTGGGCTTTGAAGCTGATACTGCAATTAGGACCATATTTATATAAAAGTAAACACTGGGGATGAGAACTCAGAGCTTCCTCCTTTCCTACTGTTGATGTATAGGGCTGCGGTGTAGCACCAAGTATTTTGCTTTTTAGTTCTGAACTTGGTGACGGAGAGAGTTCTTGTTAGAGGCAAACACTCTTGGTTCATACAGATCCTAACTGTTCGCCAGAATTGTGGCTGCCAAAGTGGTTGCTTCTGTGGCTTGAGGCATCACTCCTGGCAAATTCCACAATGCTCCTAGGATGCTCGGGAGTGGACTCCAAGAGTTCAAGCTCAGGGCACTTCTAAAAATTTAGAAGCTGTATGACAGTAGCAGCTACAAATGTATGCTAAAGAAACAGAACAAGGGACAGGCTCTTGCCAAAAACATTTGAACCTTATGTAAGTGGGAGGAAGGGGTAAAATGAGTGAGGCTCTCAGGAGGAGAGTTGAAGTTCTGATTTCATGAGCCTTACTCTCATGTTCCAGCCATAGCTGCTGTGCACTGTCCTTTTGGACTCTGCTTGAGATTCAGGGCTACAAGAAGATGATTTTATCCTGTTTCTAAAAACAGGTAGTCTGCACTTGCCCAGACACCCTGGATATACCTAGCTGGTGTTCTGTTTGAACTCATCCAAGGAACACTTTCTGCTTCTCTTGAAGTACTTAAAATATATTGCCTCTTGTGACTATCAGAAAATAGTGCACCATGCTAATAAGCTCTTTCTGCAAGCACCATTTATTTGCCTTCACTTCAAGTGGTTATGTATTTCTCAGGTCGTAGCTCAGCTCTGTCACATCAGGAAGTGAGAGGTAAGCATTTAAAGTAGCTTGATTCTTTTTGGCAGGGGAAGAAAAGGAAAGTAGTCCCCAGGTCTTCATAGAAAATGTGTGGAAATGGCAACTGCATTGCTGGGGTCGCGGCACCAGATGAACGTCAGAGCAAAGTATCAAGGGTGGGAGAAGCACAGACCCCTGTAGTGCAGGCTGCAGTGTTTTCTGAGCCTGCTGTTTTCCTTTGGGCAGCAATGGGTGTCAGCTCATGCCTAGACCTTGGTAGGCACGTTTCACTCCTTCTTGCAGCCCTGAGGGTGTTGTAAAATATTCCCCCACCTTTTGCCTGCATCTTCCTTCTCTGCTGAGGGAAGCTCTAAACGCTGGGGAAGAACTAATAGATGAGTCTCTTGCACTATGAAGAAGAAGCAGAAGTAGAGCATCAATCAGGTGCTGTCAGTATGACCTAGGGGTAGACTGCTTAGTGGTTCAATTTAGGCCTTGATTCAATTGATGCAGGTGTATACTTTTCATAATTTCAGGATTTCAAAAAATAGGAGTTCACCTCTTGTTATAATTCAGTGGTCACAGGATACCCAATTCCCTCAGTGCCTGTGTACGTTCCAGCCTCTGGGACTTGGGTGTTTTTCATGATGCCTTCTCTGTGTGTCACCAAGACGCTGAGCTGTAGTGACTCTGAGCTCCAGAAGTACAGTTTTACACAGATTAAAAATCGTACAGGGTTATTAGTTTAATACTAACTTCCCAGAGTTGTGTGAACCCACAGAGGAGAGCCAGGCAGCATGGGCTAGGTCTGCCCAGTGCCTGTGTGAGAACCTGCAGGGAGCTGCAGCTGGACCATTTTTCTAGAGCTTGGTGTGAGTGTATTTTGGGGAAAAAATTGTTTCCTGTTGATGTGACTTTCAAATGATGCGAAGGAATTGAAGGCTGGACTACAGGCTGGAATGACAGCTTCCTTTCATGTCTGCTCTCACAAAAGAGACACAGGAAAAGTTGAATTAAATGATGTATAATTCCCTAGGGGAGTAGAATTTTATTAGAGGAAGTGACTGCCAAAAAATTCTTAAAATAATTAATACCAGCACTTCCAGTTTTTAAGTGCTATGAAAGATAGAAAAGGAGGAGAATTTATAATCCAGAGCGCAGGAGCCAAATTCAGGGGGCTGTGTGTTTTATTCAAGGTATTGAACGAGCTGATTCTGAGAAGTGCATATTTTACTGTTTCAATTAGCACAGATTACTTTTTTACTTTCTAGGCCACCAGGCAGTAATTATTTCTGTGATGAGAAAGCTTTGCAGGTTTTCTAATTTGCACTGTACATAGTGAATGAAATACAATAATAAACTGTAATGAAATGGAGGCAGATCTTTTAAGAGCTCAGTCTCTCAGAATGGATGGATGGTTCAAGAATACGTTGTTGAAAATTAACAGCATGCTAATGTTGTAAACGTATCATCAGGCAAATTAATAAAGTGTTTATAAGCAAATAGGAAGAGAGCATTTCTAAATTCCTTTCATTAGGGGGTGTGGTTGGAGAATCAGTGAGCAGTGTGTGATACAGCCCTTGTTAGAATGCCTTTTGGAAAGGAACCAGCACGAGTTGGAGGATTAATGAATCTGTGTTTTAGGCACTTGTGCCTGAACTCAACCTACCTAATTGCAGACATTTAAACGAGTCATTTAAACAGGGGTGTAGCAGCTTCAGGTTTCCTTAATAGGCTCATACTTATCTTTGGCAAGGGTGGGAATGTCCTGGGCCTAAATGTTGGCTCAGTGCTTCCTCCTCCATCGGAAGACTTGGCTGTGGTGTTGGAAGGGGAAGCTTTGGGACACCAGATTTGCACCTGCTGGCACAGGCACCTTGGTGAGGCTGCTGGGCTGTGATCAGCTGAGCCTTGTCCTGCTCAATCTTCCAGGCAGGGCAGTGCTCACAGCACAGATGGTAGATGCTTTTAAGGATTAATGACTTGAAATCCATTTCCTCTGTCTTTTGGGGCAGCCTGAAGATTTTTTTCTGTTTGCCCAGTTAAAATGAGAAGACAGACTGTCTACCACGCGTGTTGTATGCTATGTGCTTAACGCGAACAGAAGATAAAATTTTAATTCTTAGGATCTTGCCTGTGCTATCACAGCTGTATAGACACACTCTAAGACAAGCCTCCCACTGTACTAGATATCATGTATATTGTTTGTATCCAGCATATGCATACTTGCATATTTTTCTTTGACATATAAAATGTTAGGCACAGAAAGAAGTGTGGAAGATCAGATACCAGATGACTGGCTGAGAGTGATCTCTGGTGATCCCTCAACCTGCTGGAAGCAGAATTATTGCAGTTGTAGCCAGGACTGGGAGATCTGAAGCATCTTAATAGCAGATCTTGACTCCAGAGCTGCTCTTCCAAGCTGTAAAAGCACCAAGCGTGCAAGTCATAAGGTTTGTTTGGTTGGCTGGTTGTGTGGGTTTTGTTTTGCTAATGGTGGTAGTAGAGAAAGCAGCTAATGGGCCTGGGCAACCTGCCCTACTTGAGCATGGTTTGGAGCAGATGACCTCCAGAGGCCCCTTCCAACTTTTGTGATTCTGAACTCAGAAAACCAGCTGAGGAAATGAAAGCTTTCTGCTGGCTTGAGGAAGAAGAGATCCAGCTCTTTGAATGTACCTGCCCATTCTGCAAAGGCTAACTTTGCAATACAGAGGTAATTCTTTAGATTTGTTTCCACCTTATGCAGTCTGTAACTAGGTCTACAATAACTATAAGGCACATGTAGCAGAAGGTGACTCAAGTGTTAGAGGATAAGTGATGCAACTACCTCAAAACAAGTGTTTTTCCCTAGTTCCAGGGGACTGGGATAAGCAGAGGAACCCTCCCTGTAGTGATGGCACTTGGAGCAGGAAGCCCTTGCTTGTGCACTCTGCTTTGCCTGGTGCTGGGAAGGGGACGAGAAGGAGCTGAGCGGGGATCCTGCCTGGATGAGTTGGTGCGAAGTGACCCCCATCCTGATGGCGTGCTGTGATCTGGCCTGCTTTCATGCTGCCTGGCAGGCATAAATATGCCAACGGGGCTGGCAATGAAAAAACAGTTTCAGTCAGTGACATTTTCCTAAAAGAGCAATTAAAATAAAAACCTCTTTGGTATTTTTCTCCACCCATCTAAGTTGCCTTTGAAAAGAGACTGGAAGTGTAAAGCTGCTACACTTTGCTACAGAGAAAGCAAACTAATTTAAAGCTAGATGATGAAAGAAAACAATTCTGCTCTAATTTTTTTTTGCATCCCCTTGGAAGCTTTTATCTTTGGAGCAATCTCTATTTCCCTTTCCAGTTGCATAATCAGGATTCAGTTGGGTTTAACAAGCTCATGCTGTGGCATTGTCAGTGAATTCATAATACTATGTGTTGCAGGGTGCTATTTTCAAGACTAATTGATAGTAGTTTCATACACGTAAAGGATGTCAGACGGCAGTGCCCATGAAACAGCAGCAGATTTTCCACTTCAACCTCTTATGGTTGGATTCAACAGGAACAGCTTCTATCTCCTACCCGAGTGAGAATGGGGCTGCTGCTTTGTATATCCACCTCTGCAAAAGACCTCGACTCCTTCAATAAGAAGAAAATATGAGGATATAAAGTATTATTTATTTTGGTATTATTACAGTCAACGAGGGTGGTAAATGATTTAAACAAAACTGCCAGATGAAAGTGATCTCTCCAAACTATCACTTCAGGACTGAATGCCTCGTGGGAAGATCTGCTCTGGTCCAATGTGATTTGTCAGGCTCTGTAACGAAGTAGCAAGGAATTATTTGCCCTGTGTTAGATGGGAGGTCAGTTTAAATGATCTGATAGTCCCTTCTGGCCTCAAAATCGCTGACTTGTGTCCATAAAGCCTAGAGCAGCAGCAGACACATACACAAAAACAGCTGCAACTTAAAAACAGCATTTGGGGATGTTTCCAGCAATTATTCTCTTTTTTTCCCCTGTTTGTATGACCTTACTCTTGGAGCGGAGTTTGAATTGCTTTGCACTGGTGTGGCCATGGCAGAATTGGTTGTATACCTTGGTCTTGATGTGAGGAAGACGAACCTGATTCATTTCAGCTCACTGAGGGGTGTTGACAGTGCAGCCTTGCTGAGGCACTGAGATGTCTTTTGTTACCACTGAGCTCTATAACTCACTGATTTGATTGAGGAAAACAGATGATTGGGAATGCTAAATGTAAATTGAGACTTTGGTTGAGAAGAGAGGTGCTACCTCAAAAAAGAAAAAAACAAAACAAAACAAAAAAAAACAAACACCACAACCCAAATCCAAAAACCAGGCCTGTGAATAGTACCAGACATTATGGCTGAAATGCGGCTGCTCTGTCCCTGCCCTATTTTCTATGCTCAGGCAGAACTGAGGTTTTATTTTGCTCTAATACCAATCCATAAAACTGTGATTAGGACGTCTGGCTTCAACGCTGCTATTCAGCAGATGTGCCCATTGTAAAATTAGATCTTTTTTTGTTTATTCTTGCCCGTTGTTTCCTTTCAAGCATATCCGCTGCCCATTGCCACAAAGCAAATACGCACGTGGCACAGCAGACACGCTGTAAGCACCTGGGAAGAATGGATCAGCCCTTTCTGGTGGCAGAGAACAGAGCCAGAACAAGTTTATCTGCTCTTCTGGTGCCTTGTGCGGAGCTGCCATTCTTCTCCAAGTAAACATAACCGAGTGGACCGTGGGTAATAAGTCTCTGATTCTACAAGGCAATTGTGCGCATCCTTATCAGCCCTGCTGCAGTGGCTGTTCTGGCTCACAGCATCGTGACTTGGGCCTTGTGAAAATCCTGCAAGGAAGGCATCTCTTCTTTGGCTGCCCGGCTCAGCTGTGTGACTGCACCCTCCTGCACAAACAGGAATAAATAAACAGTCTGAACGTTAACTCTGTGTCATGCTGGGGTATAAACCGATGCGGTTGCACTTGCTTCATGAGCTAGGTTGTTTTGCCCTACCTGGTATTTCTGGTGGGGCTTTTAAATCCCTAAACAAAATAGTGGAAAACAAACTGTTTTCATCATGTATGAGACAGATGTGCTGGCAGTGATCTGGCCCATGATGACATTCCTTTCTAGCTGTTATTTCTTTTATTTATGAAACAGCTGAATTTGCAAATAGTTCTGATCCCTCTAAACCTCCCTTGCTTGGCAGAAGCACAGCTCCTTAAAAGAGGAGTTCCCAGTGATAGATACCATGCAGGCCTGGACCCTGTAGATCAGGCTGCGAAGTACTGCTGCGGTGGAAAACCTAAAAATCACTTGTCAATATTAAGCTCCCCCATCAAGGCTGCACTTGCGAGCTGAGCTAATGAAGCTGTCCATGAAATGATAGCAGCAGGGAGCAGATAATTTATCCTCATCATTGCTCTGCAGCTGGCAGCATGTCAAATAGGCTCCTCCAGCCTTAGCCTGGGAATGTGGCTGCTGACGGGAGGAAAGGTTTGCCCAGCCCTGGGGGACGAAGTGTGAACTGGGGTTTTGTTGGGCACGGGGCCATGAGCAGGCTTGCAGGTAGCAGCACAACAGGGGCAGTGTGACGTGGGGAGCTATAGGCTGGGCATGCTAGCCTGAGATGTAATATTTAGCCTAAAAGACGAAGCTTTATGTTTTTCCAGACTCTGGAGCAGGTTCTTTGCCAAATGAGCCATATTGGTATCAGCAGACGTCAGGCTCTGGGTTAGACCTTGGCTGTTTTCTCTCAGCCCTGATGCAGGGGACCAAGCCTCCAGGTGTGGGATGGCAGCAGGCGTTTCTCCTTGCTTTTCTTGGTGGGCAGAGCTCTTTGAATTTTAGCCCTCTGGAAGTCAGCTGCCCTGTAATTAAGGCGTTCATCTCTTTTTGTTTTGACTTCCCTTTTTGAGGCCATGTTTACGCAGAGAAAAATAAGTGAGAATCCTCCCAAGATCAATTTTAAAATTGTATCCTTAGAAAATGCTGGGTTAGAGATGGCTGTGGTCCTGCGCTCTTCCCAAGAAGGTTTCTGTTAAGGGAAGCACTGTAAATAAATAGAAATCATGATGAATCTCCAAGTCAGGGTGCTATCATATTGTGTAGGCTCTGAGGGGGAAAAAAAAAAAAAAAGCCCAGTCCCATGGCTGACCCTGTGACCTGGATTTTCAGGATGGCAGTGAGACAAGGGCATTGGGAAGGGGACAGGGGTGGCCACTTCTTGTCCCCTCTGTCTGCTGCGTGGCCAGGAGCCCTCCTTGCCTGGGAGTTCAGTGCTGCATCAAGCATGCTAAGAGCTAACCCATGTAGAAGCTAGTGGTAGCCATATCCTACAGCTCTGAGTTTAATCTACAGATGCACGTTCTGTGCCATGAGTAATAATTTATTACTGTAAATTACCAAAATAGATGATTAATTGCCTTGCATTAGCACCGCTTTCTCTAGTGAAATTAGCACTTCAGCCATGGAGTAAAAACATATTTCATCTCTTCTTCCAAAAATGAAAACAGTAGCACCTTCTTATCTGTTAATCAAGCCCTTCATTAATCAGGATAACACGCCGTAATTGTGATTACAGTTAGAAATCAATTAATGCTCACCTTAAAATAAAGTGTAGAGAGGGAAGCAATTAACATAATAGAGCCAGCGCATCCGAAAGAGACAAATATTATTGACAATACCAGAAGTGCATTTTCCATTTCTATGGGTCCCTAAAACTGCACAGAGGCTGCTGAGGAGAGAGGCTGGGACTTGCCAAGTTTTGCAGCCACAACTCCTCTGTGGCAGTGTTTTTGGGAGCTCCTGCTCTGGGAGTGGTGCTCTCACCAGCCACTGGCTGCAGCCTTTGGCAGGCATGTGCTCATGCGCCCTTAAAGCCCATAGTATCTCCTCAAGCTCTGTCTTGCTTTGTTATCAAATGGACTTATTTGTTGTCCTTTCATTTCCCTGTTTCAAAACATTCTGGCACTGCTTCCAGAGCAAACATTTCCGTAACTCAGGGACATAAACATTCCTCAGCGGCAGAGAGATTAGCTGCTGCAGCCGCTGGAGTGAAATGTTAAATGTGCGTTTTTCCTCCCCTGATCCCTGGAACTAATTCTGGTTTTTGGCATCCTGCTTCTCTGGTTGGTGCTTTTGCCTGTCGATTCCTGCAGCCTGATTAATGTTCTGACTGCCCAGGCTCCAAATCCAGCTGAATATCTCAGTGCAACGTAAACATTTGCAGCAAGAGGGAGAGGGGCTAGTCCTGAGCCATCGGCAGCACCAGTTGGGTGACTCACGCCAGGCTCAAGTAGATGTTTACGCATGTTGCAGAACCCTTAAATCTGTGAGATATCATGATCTCACCAGACGTCCTAGACCACCACAGACACCCATTCTCGCGTGTGTGCTAAGAAGAGAGGGGAACTTGGTGGAGTTGGCAGCAAAAGGCCCAGGACAAGGGGAGCTGGTAATGAGGCTGATGCAGGGAGAAGACAGGGCCTGGAACAGTTTTTACAAGGTTCAAGTCAGCTACCCTATGCAAATCCAGTCTGATTTGCAAATCAAGATCTGATAAGCAAATTGTATTTGTATTTTCCTTTCTAATATGTCATTTTCAAATATCAGTTGCTTCAGTCCATACTGCTGTCGCGTGGGTGATTCCCCTCAAGAAAACTACCCCGTTAGCCTCTGGGAAGTGCTAATGAGCAGCGACTGCCAGACCAGCAGAGCTGGCAGCTTCGTGCCCTGCCAGGGAGCCAGATGGAGGTGGGCAGTGAGCCGGCCCTGTAAGAAAAGGGGTGGCTGAAAGACTTGGAGGAGGCAAGGACTGGGAAAGGCTATCACAGCTATTTCCGGTCCTTAAAGAGAAAGGTTAGCTCTTCTGGTGTACACAAGGAAAAAAATCTGTCTGAAAAGAAAAGGGTGCTGCTGTGACTGTTGTTACAGCCTTCTTCACTGACTGTGCCAAGGGAAAGAGAAGGCAAACTGTCCCTGCATCGCTTCTGACCCCCACCTCCCAAACAAACAGCTCCAGACCCTGGGCTTTGTTCAACCCAAAAGGGAAGGAACACGCTCCTTGGATGTGGCAGAGGCAGATAAAAGTGTGGTACCAAATGTGATTGATTAGGACAGATAAAAGTTAGGTTGCTTTGAAAAATAGCAGTGCTGACTCACTGTAAAAATCAGTGATGCATTGTTACCTCATTCTAGAATAATAATAAAAAAAATGTAATATTCCAATTAAAATTATGAGTCAAGTAATGCGCTTTCTGGCTGTACTCTCTCACTCTTAGTCAGGGTAAAAACAAAGCTTATCAGCCTCTCTGCTGAAGAACCCACCACCCAAACGTTGGAGCTGCATTTTGGCTGGTGGGAGCTGATAAATGGTGCCGGGGCAGCGATGCAATGCAAAGGAGTGCTGCCAGCTAGAGCTGCAGTGGTGGGATGGCATGAGGAAAAGCAGAGTGTTTGCACAAGGAAGCGAGATTGAGATAGGTTTGCATGATGGGAGAAAAGTATGATATCAGAGAATAAGGTGCGTTTCCAGAGCTCTTTATACATGTGACATCCCATGTGCTATCCTGCAGGTTGTCATCTTACAGCTGCTGGGTCTCCCTTGGCAGCCCTTGTGTGGTGCTTTCTATATCACCAGACGAGACTCCATCCTATTCTCAGCTGGGTGGGGGAAGAGGAGCAGAGCATGGAATACTAAGTGCATTTTTTTTCTCAATTAAAACCCACCCAAAAGCAAAGCAGATTTTATTTATACA
The DNA here is from genome assembly GCA_011076525.1 of Nettapus auritus. Classification (NCBI taxonomy): domain Eukaryota; kingdom Metazoa; phylum Chordata; class Aves; order Anseriformes; family Anatidae; genus Nettapus; species Nettapus auritus. The sequence goes on from CM021788.1 coordinate 5,563,874, forward strand.
TAAAAGAGCTTTTAGTGTGTAAAGCTGTGGGGGTGGTAAAAGCGATGCTTTAAGAAGGCAATTAACATTTGACAAAATAGAATGGATGTGCAGTTTTCATGGCAACGATGGGAATTTGCAGGGCTTGTCTGAGAGCATCACCTTCTCTGGAGACTTGTCCTACTTGCACAGACAGGGAAGCCCAGTTTTCAAAGTTATTTTTGAACAAGAAGGCTGGGTAGTGTGGGGACTGAGTCCCCAAAAGCTCTTCTTCCATGGCTCAGCAGTCTAGAGGCACAGAGTCTGTGTGAATCTTGCTCGGACTCTTTCCTGATGTGTTTGTATTAGATTTTAACATAAGTTGCCCAGACATCCCTCAAGAGGTGTTGGTGTAGAGTAGATGGACTTAGGAGGTCCTTTCAAGTCCTCTGATTGCCATCTCTATAGAGAGTCCCATGTCATGGCTTGAGAAGGAGACCTGGCACCATGTCTATAACATCACCTAAAAAAAAACAAAAACAAACAAACAGGAAGTGAGAGAACATAAACAAGGAAAATGGGAGCTGACATTTCTAAGAATAAAGTAGAATCAGTAGAGTGAAAAGTATGGGGAAAATGACAAAAAGAAGTGAAGAAAGAATGAAAGTACAAAGACCAATAAACTCAAGGGAACTGTTCGATAAGCTAGGGAAAAAAATCCTACCATTTTGGTGATCTGTTTTTTCCCATTGCAAAAAATTGAATCCAAGAACACAGATGTAAGGCCAAAAGTATCCTAGGTGTGCAACAGAAAGCATTTAGGCAGTTCAGATATCATCTCATGTTCATATCCCATATCCCATTCAGATATCCCATATCAGCTTGAGGGAGTTCAGAATAATCCTAGTGGTTGTAGGAGTGAGTCAGCTGGGGGAGTTGCAGTGTTGGATGGCAAGTACACTGTGTCAACCCTCGTATCTTTCTTTTGCTAGTTCTCTTGTTCCTTTTCTCCCACATTAAGGCAGTTTTACTTCCCTGACAATTGCTAATGGAGCCCTGAGTTTGATGAATTGCTGAATGAATGGAAACTGCTAAAAATAGAAGTTGAAATGTACCAAATAGATCATGGTGAGGTCGGGACTATTTAGAAACTATTTTCTGGAGTTACTGGGCTACTCCTGCTCCTCAGTTCATCATGAAGGGCTTGGCAATCCCATGTTGTTGTGACAAACATGTTTCTTCTGACACAAATACAGTAAATGAAGTGAAAACTGCCTAAAATAGACTAGGAGTGGCGAAGTGTTGTACTGTAAATGAATTGAGGAAGTACCTTTTCTCTTGGAGCAGTGAGAGACAAGATAAGATAATGCAGAAGGGTATTGAACTAACCTTTCCTCTCTGGTATTTAAGTTTAGCTCACCCTCTGACCAAAAGGACTGCAAATCAATTAGATCTGACAAGTCCAACTTTATGCGCATCAGCAGGGCAAATGGTAATGTCTCAACATTAAGGAAAACTCCTCACCTAGAACAATTTTCCGACCTTGGATGAAGTAAAACTCTTGTTGCAGAACCCTGTACCTGCAGAACTGCTTGTGTGTGCAATACCCTCTGGTTACGTAGCACAAGCAAAATGGGGGGGGGAAATATTTATTAGTGTGCATCAGAGTTGGAAAACATTTAGTCTTGCTAGAGATTTTTTTTTTTTTTTTTTTTTTCCTTTGAGAGCTGCTGGATTGCTTTGGCTGAGATGTGGCCACTTATAAACCATTTGGAGAAAGAAACTCGATTTACGATACTGCTCATCTCCATCCTTCCTATAAGAAGAAACATAGATTTTCTCTGATATGTCCGAATTTAGATCTTTTTCCTCCCTAAGAAAATGATATTTGGTCAGGATATCGTATATCGATGTGCCAAAGCATTTGAAGAATAAATAAAAATTTGAGCTCATTTGAGGAAACAGATAAATTTTATTAATATAATTCTTCTGTACAGGCTGAGGTCTAGGCTGTGCAATTCCCACTTTGGCATCCACAGAAACATTCCTGAAGTGCTTGCACAAGCCTGAACGTGGGTCTTTAAGCATAACTAGAGACAACCATCTAGCTCGGGACACGCTGTGTCAAAGGAACTCATCAGCATGGTCTGGTGCCATACGTTGCAAGTGTTTTCCCAGGCTTATTTCTATCCCATCCTGCTTTATCTTCTCTCCTCTGTCCAGCCTAATCCATTTCTTTCTTTCGGTGTCCAGACCTTGCACATGTAACAGGTTTGCTGCAGTTTGTTGGTTGCAGTGCAAGGTTGAATTTGCCTAATAGGCAGCCTTGTGGGTCAGTTTGCTGTGTTTTTATTTGCCAGGCTTTTGGACTGGATTCACTCCATCCTTGCAGCTCTGGGGAGGTTAAACCTAGACTTTTTTTTTTTTTTTTTTTTTTTTTTTGATTAAGAGTCAGAGACAAGTCACAGAAGGGTGCCCAAAGCCAGCACAGTCCTGCACAAAGCTGATGCTCCTTGGGACACCCCCGAGCAGCTGCATTCCTCCCAGCCGCATCCCTCCCAGCCGCGTGTTCCTGTGCTGTGCCAGAGCTGCTCGCTGAGGGCAGGGCGATGATTTCTGCTCTCCGGTTCTGACAAATTGCTGCTCATTGCTATCACTCCGATGAAATAAGGAAAGCCTCAAAGAACCCCAAACTTCTATTACTTTTTAATATGAGTAACTTTAATAGAAAGGCTTAAGTGTTTCTTTATATTGCAGTGCCTCAGCATTTCTACGGTCATAAATTCTTCTCTCACCAGTCTGCTATTACTGACATATCAATCCTTTCTACTTCTCTGAACACTAAAATTGAAAGAAAACAAGGTTTAGGCTTTATGTATTTTTAATTTAATGGAATTCAGCTTAAAGTTGTTGAAAAGCAGTTCTTGGCATGGAGTACCGCAGCCTTTAGAAAGCCCTCAACAACCCAGAGCAGCAGGATGGTCAGATGCAGGATTGCTCATCCTCCAGAAATCTGCAGGGCTATCTTTCCAATTTTCTCTCTGGTTTTGTCACCTGGTCTCTCCAGGGTGTGATTATCACCAAAGCACAGTGAGCAAAGCACCTCATAGCTCTCCTGCCACAGGGAACTTGTGCTGAAAGACCTATAAATTAGCGTTTCTGAACAGAGGCAGACACCCAGCTCCCGTTCATTTTAATTTTTGGAAATGGTTCTCTAAAGCCTGTAAGTGGCCTGGAAAATCTAAATCTTAATCTCCAAGTATGTTAGTTGTATAGTAATAAGGAAGGCTTAACAGTAGTGGGGTCACAGTGTAATTGCAGCCTATGTGCTCTGTGGTTGTGAGCAGAAATCACAGTACTTACAGCAGTAATGAGTGTTGTCCTTTCTTCTCTTTAGTTAAGAATAATAAATTAAACGTTCTGCTCTCAGTAAGTAAGGTATTCTAGCAGTTTGTTCAGCTAGTTTTCACAGTTGTAGCTTGTCTGTTATTCCAAAAATGGGGAGATAGAAATGTATATTTTAACAAGGCTTTTTTCCCAAGTCAATTCAAGCTGAAAATCAGACTTAAAAGTGAAAAAGAAAATGTTTTAGATCAACCTGAAATTGTATGACTCCAAAATGATAGATATTTTGCCTAATTTGTACATTCTGTAATAATTTCTGCTTTGACTCAGGCTAGTAAATACTTGAGATATGGCAAATTCTCCCCGGAGGACTTTAAATAAATCTGTAGACAAAACACCTTCAGGAATGGTTTAGATATTGCTGATCTTTCCTTAAAGCACAGAACTGTACAAGAGTGGGATCCCAGCATGGGCTGCATCTGCTAGAGGTCATAAAATACCTGGGAAGGATCACCCAAGTGGTTGCAGTGCAAATGAGCCATGTATGCTAATACAGGTAGGGGAAAACAGTGTAAGATGGGCTGTGATTTTTATCAGGAAGAGTAACTGGGCCTTAGATTTATTTATGTATTTATTTATTTATTTTTAAGAGTTTTGTGGCCTTTTGATTAACAAGAGAAGCAAGGAATGAGCTGACCTCCCAAGCTCTTTCCCAGCCCTCCTGGTGCTTCTAAATCTAATTTTAAGTATCTTTATTCAGATATCACACATCCCCTTCGTGTGTCCATGTGTGAAAGTGCCAATTGCTTCCAAGACTCTACATTGTAGCTAAAAGATTGCAAGGGTGTGGAAAAAAATGTATATATCCGAACACAACATGCTAGCAAGTAGTCTACAGGAAAAATCCTGCATCCAAATGACAAAATCAGCATGGAAGCAGCTCGCAGTGAGCTGCTGCTGAGAGCAGTGTTCTTTCTAATGATGCTGGAGATCCAAACTTGGAATTCATGTGGCGTGTTTATGAAGGACACCCAAATGTTAATTAGCACATGCGATGGCATCATTACCAGTTTAACCAGAGTCACACGAATCACGGGCCTTTCCGTCTGCCTGCTAGAAGCAGCAATCAGGCAAATTAAATCATCATGAGGATAGTGTGTTATCAGGTAATGGTGGATGCAGACTACGAGTCATTAGCAGTGGCCATCTGGAGGCAGGGAACGAGGGCAGAGGCTGAGGACAGCACCTGGGAGGAGGAAGGGAGGCCAGTATGGTGTCTGGTCACTCTGGCACCTGGATACCTGCCCAGGTCCTGTTCCTGAGCTGGTTCCCTGTCCCATACTCACACTGATTCCCGTTTGCTCAGCCCCTTTTTTGTCGCTGATTAAAATTTCCAAGATGATTTATGAGAGAGCAGGCAAGACTCATTTCTCATCCAAAAAGTAGTAGCAAAAATACTGCCTGTATCAAGGCGGGAGCATGGTGTGTAATTGGGAGTGTTGTGAAAACTCTTCTGCTCTGCGAGGTTTGAACTGGAAGGCACTGAGGTGCCTCCTGTAGTCGCATCCATTCAGTCATCCAGTCGTTCTCTGGCCTCCCAAAAGGCCGTATCTCACCCATATCTCTGTCCCTCCACTCCGTATCTCATGATCTGTAACATTTGTTCATCCAGAAGGAACAGCAAACCTTCGGTGCTTCCAAGCCTGCGCTTCAAAGTGTTTCTCTGCACACACAAATGCTCTGCCCTTTAAATTGATAGTCAGCAGCTTAGCATCCCCTGCTCCGATGTGATGTAAATCTACCAGCTCGAACAATCAAATTACAGAGGCTCAGCATAAAAAAAAATTACTGCCATTCTGAAGCCACCGTGACCCTTGATGCATCAAGCTTTGGCAGGGGGCCAGCCTACCACTTAGCGTGACATTTCTGGAAAAAAAAAAAAGGGGGGGGGGGGGGCCTAAATAACATTTTTCATATTACATCTCATCCTTCCCCTTGCCCCAGCATGTTAAATTCAGCTTTGTTCCAGGCGTGCCAATCCAGGCCTCTTTCCAATTCTAGCTGAGTTTTGGAATGGTATCAAAAGAAAAAAGAGCCATGAATATATTAATCCAGAAACAATTAAATAAAGTCCCTGTGCTATCTGTTAATTATAGGGAAATGGGGAGTTATTTCAGTAATCCTACTATTGTGTTCGGGTTTTGCAGCTTCTTTCTAATGCGGTTGTGGTGCAGGAGATGGGGCGGGGAGAGCCATGGTTGTTGTTTATCGCTTTGGAGTACTCCGGGTGCTTAATAAATGAGTCAGAGGAGTTAGCCTGATAGGATCGTGGGCAGCAGCTAGATCTGAGCACTGCACAAAATGCCCTTGGTGCCCTGTGAATGAGCTTGGGCGGTGCCCGTGCCTCTGTCTGTTGCCCCTGGTGATCTGTTGCCGTCTGCTGATGCCCCTGGTCCTGCCCCTGGCACCCGCTGCTCCTCCATGCTAGGGTGTTTGTGAGACCTGCTGTGAGATCTGCTCTGGATGTGCAAAAACAGCCCCCAAAGACAAAAGGGGAAAAAAAATCCTTTCCTTTGTAAGGAGTTTGGAGAGCTGAGCGTTTGGCTGACAGTGCAAGGAGAAGGAAGGAGGATCCAAGGGAATAGTCCCTAGTGAGGTGGGCACCTTGAAATACAAGTGACAGGCTCTGCTCCTCAAAACCTTCCTGGCTTTGATCTCTGACCAGAGAGGTGTTTGCTCTGATACACCTTAGTGCTCGCTAATAAGTATAGATATATATAGATGTTTTCTCAGATAGGAACAGGCAATGAAAAGCTTTGGAAGGAACCATGGCACGCAGGAGCTCCCAAAACCTGCCCTCCTCTTTTCCTTTAAGACTTAACCTAAAAATTGTGTTTTAAAATAGTGCTGGCTGTGCGGTGCCTTTTGAGCGTCTGTTCTATTTGGCAAGTTTAGCAGCTCATTAGGGTCTCTTTTGCTTTTATTTTGACTTGGGTGATGAACACTGCAAAGAACTGCGAGCCTATGTTGGTGCTGACAAACATCGCAGTGCAAAGGCCAGAAGAGATGTCCTCAGCTGAGGATTTGGCTCCAAGCTCCATCGTGGAGTGCCCAGCTTTGTAAATGATGCCCTGTCGCTGGTCCAGCATAGCAGGGTATAAAATCGAGCAGGGCAGATTTGTTGGCTGGTGCTTGGCATGCCTGGTGGGGGCTGCAGTGTCAGCCCCCCCCTCCATCTCGTGCTGTGCCGTGCTGCTTGTGAGCAGCAGGTAGGGGTAGTTTGTCCCCGCTCCAAGCAGATGGCATGGCTATTCCTGGACCGGCAGTCTTTTACCTTGACTCAGTGCTTTTTTCAGGGTGAATCGGGGACAAGGAAGAAAATCTCCCCCTGTCCTTCTGTTCCACCCTGGCGCATCCCAGCAAGGTTCCTCTTGCTGTGACTTAATTGGGGGGGAGGGGAGGGGGGGAGTTTCACGGCATTGCTGTGGGGTTGTTGCAAGGAGTGGAAGTTGCAAGTTCATTTCTGAGCTCTGTCGTCACGTGTGCAGTATCCGAGCAAGCGCGGCTGCTTTTCCTGCTGTCCCTGCACATAAATATTTAATGCCCACGACGATGCGGTGGTAAGAATCTGTTTAATTAGTCTAAATGCCACCATCCCTCCAGCATGTAGGTGGATTTGCAGGACTAAATGAGCCCTTGTACGCTGATGGCTGTGACAAGCAGGGCCTCTGATCGCTTCACAGCCACGTGGTGAGGAGAAGCCCCTGGGTCACGCTGGGGCTGCCATTGCCACAGGTCATCCCGGTGCCGGCTGTGCAAAGTGTGCCACTGCTCGTCCTCCTGCCAGGGGATGAGATGAGTTCATGAAGATCATCTTGAAAATGCAAAGTCTCACAGGTCACAGTTTGCTGGGGATCTGCAGAGTGATTTCAGTCAGATTCTGAATTTTCAGAAGCAGGTAGGATTTGCAAATGAAACCAGATTATTTTTTTTTTCCCTAAATCTTAGACCTGGTTCAAACAAGAAGCTGGTTCAAACAAGGCCATGAGGATGCATTGTGACCAAGCCACATGCAATTATAAACACATTTTGCTGCATCCAGAGGAATTTGCAGAAGGGGAAGAATGTAAGAAAGAAGGGATACTGTAGCACAGCTGTAGCACAGCTGTGTGACAAATGCTGTAACAGGCATGTGCGCTGGTGGCTGGGGCTTCTGTGAGCTCTGCCCCTGTGCATTGGGCTGTGGTGTTCAGTTTTTGTGAAGCATCCCTTGTCACGGCCGAGCTGCTGCTGGCCTCCTCTCGTTCCTATGGTAACGGGATGCAGGTCTCCCTCATCCAGGGACTCACTTCATTTTAGGAACACAACAAAACCAGGGGTGCTTTTAATGAGGCAGGCTATTTTTTTATTTTTATTTTATTTATTTATTTATTTATTTTTTGTGGGACTCACCATCAGGCATCCCCAAACTGTGCAGAAATTCCAAACCAAAGAAGAAATCTGCAGAGGAGAAGCAGTACAAAGGAGTCAGCTCTGAAGATAACCAGGAACTTAAAATGAATTTAGACATTCAAAACCTATTGGTGTATCATGGCCCAAGCTCTGATGGAATGACAGCCTCTGGAAAAAAAAAATTACCTTAATCTTCTGAGCTCATAAAATAAATGGTTTTCTCAGGCTAGGAAGGATAATGCTGAGGCTCTAATGTGACTCGAGGAGAAGAGGTCTGAATGCAATTTGAATAAAGAGAGGAGAAATCCAGTCCGTGCCAGAACTGGAGTCGTTGGAGTGACAGGCAGGTTCTTCCCATCAGTGTGTTTTTTTGTTTTTTTTTTTTCTTTATTTAAGTGAAATTGAGAATGAGAAGCGAAGAAAGATTTCAACTGATGGGAATTTTATTTTACTTTTAGGATATAGTCTGTGCTTCTTAGAACAGGACATCTGAAAAATAAATGTTTATTGTCCAGAGGGGTTATCAGAACTTCCTGCATCTCACCTTGGTTTTAGGGGAAAAAAAGGACTTTATGGGAGAACAAGGAAATGTATCAACTTTCTTAATTTTCTTAGCTCATTGTCATGGAGGTACTGGGTGAAATATCGAAGTAGTGTAAATGAATGTGATCTAATGCCTTTAGTACATCTGGTCACTCTACATCTCTTCAGGATCTGGCTCATTATATGACACTTTTTAATCTCCCCCAAAAGGTGCTCTGAAAGCAAACATCTGTTTAGAGCTGCTCTGTTCTAATGAGCCTCCATAACCCCCAACTTCATAGTTCTAGAGACCAAATGGATTTTATCTCCAGTTATATTTACATTCAATCATGTTTAAAGCATTAATACCCTGGGTATTTAACTGGTTATGATTCCTCTAAAAAGCATTAAACAAACCTGACTGTGTAAATGTGCTCAGCTCCCTCGTTGTCCTGGGTAAATGTGTTTGAGCTGCAGCACGACTGCAGAGAGGTTTTCCCAGCTGTTTAACTCCTTGCCTTCTGCCTGACAGCCTCCCCAGCCCTCACCAGTAACGTGCTGCTGCTGCCAGGAAAGGGAGGATGAAAGCAGAGGGTTGCAGCAGTCACAGCTCCCCGAGGGCACTGCTGGCTCCCAGCTGATGGTGTTAGAGCAGCATCTTGAGCGCTGGTGCCCCATCTGCCAAGAACACCCCTGTTATTTTGGCAATCAGACATAATTCATGCAGTTCAGGCTGCTGTTCCTAGAGTGCTGCTCTCTGATGCAATGGTGAGCAAAGCTGCAGGGAGCTCCTTGTGTTTGCAACACCCTCCCTGACTGCTGGCGCTTACAAAGGGACACACGGCTCTAGGCTGCAGTAGGCCCTGGGACGTCCAGAGGTGTGTGCCTAGTGCATGCAGCTTACATACGGAGGCTCATATAAAGGCTGTGACTAACTGTATAATTGCATACTCTGGAGAAAAAAGAAAAAGACCCAAACGTTTGTTTCTCTGCAGACTAGTTACCGTCACAATAAATAAGTGACCATGCAAAAAGGTGGTAGTAGAGGTGTGTAAGGAGAAAAGATAGGTGAAAGGAAGGATTCTGTATCCCACTGTTTTATAAAGCAGGCTGTTTTTCTGTTCTGGTGCATGAAGCCTGTGGCTCAAGTACAGCTTAGCCCTCGCTTTCTGAAATCCTCATACCAGATATGTGGACCACTAACCAGCTGTGTTATTCCAAACATCCCACCTAGACACTTGCAACACCTCTAATAACATTACTACTGCCTTACCAGTGGGATTTGCATTGCTGTGAAGGAGGGATGCAGGGTCCTGTATGACCTTTATAACTTGTGCTCGCATAGGTTGCTTAAACTTCCTTGCAAGTGTGAGTCCTTAGAGCAGAGCGTCCTTGGCACGCAGTGCTCAGTTGCACCAGCATCTTGGCAAGGGAGTACCTCTCATCCTGACCCCGAAGCGCTAAGCCAAGGACATAGCCAGCGATTAGGATGCTGACAGCTCATCTGGAGGCAAGAGGGTGTTGAGCTGGGAGGAGATTCTTTGCCCTTCCAAGGTTTTGTGAAAAAACAGTGGCAATAATCCATGCCTAATTGTGCTTGTCGCTGCAGCATTGAGGGGTTTTAATTGTTATTTATACGTGAGGGGAGGTACCTGCAATATGCTAGCTGTTCTCCAGTGGGCTGTCTGCAGTGGTGGTGTTCCTCCTGGAGGTGGAGAGCAGATCACAGCCAGTTCTTGCTCCAGCTCATGCTGAAATCCCCCAGACACCCTCACAATGGAGGGAGGGGGACCAGAAGCAAGGTCTCGTCCAGGAAGAGGATGCCTGGCCTGGCCCTGCAGCTTCAGCCTGGGGGAGCAGCTCCCCACCTCACAAGCAGAGGCTAGGAGCTCCGACTATGAGAAAACCCATTGGAAGCAGCCCCTGGGCTGGAGTTCGTAGACTAAAGCAAGGTCCTAGGGAGGCTTTTAAAGAGAAAGAGAAATCTGAATTTAAGAGATCCCATGCCATAAGGGAGGCAATGGGAACTGGCTTTGGGGCAGCATCTCCCTTCAGAGCACACTGCCTGCGGCTGTCGTGATGCAAGGGACTGCTGGGCAGGATGCAAGGGGTGTTTGGGGGAGAAACTCTTAATCACCTTGAAACAGGCTAGTCGTAATTGCTCTAACTGCACTTGGTTGTGCTCACTTCTGAGTGCCACCATGAGACATCTGAGGGCAGACGGGGCAGGGCACAAGGACAGTCTGGATGCTATCGCGGAGAGAGGTTCTTTTTTGAGCTGTTCTTAACTTGCCCTTCAGCCGAACACGGTGGGCTGACAATTAGGAGGCCCTGGGAAAGTGCAGGTAGTTCAGCAAATATGAAAGGTTGTTATTCTCTTGGCTTCGGGAGCCTTATCTGCCCACCCTCTGCAGTTCTCACAGGCCTGCATCTGTCATGTTGTTCCTCACTCCATCTTTGGCACTGACCTTGATGCTAGGCATCTGTTCAGTCTCTGGGACATGAAACACATTGATGTGGCTTTTGCCAAGCTGGAGTCAGTTCTGAACCTCCGAACTCATCTCTGTACCTGTGCTGCTTCCATCTTCTGCTGTCTCTGTCAAGTCTGGTCCCCTTGCCCTTGTGATGTTCAGAACAGCACGTGCAGCACTCACTGCCTTAGTCAGTCCCAGTCCAGAATTAGAAACCGATGCTGCTTTCTCTTGCTTCTGCTTCTCCTGTAGCAGAGTATTTCTCCAGGAGAAATGTCCTAAAGGAGAAATCCTTTGCAGCCCAGCTGTGGATCTGGCCATGCCCCAGCACTGTGTCCTGTGGATGAAATAGGTCAGCCAATTTCGGGGGGTGGTGGGGGTGGGAAGCGTGCCCCTTAGCTGTGTGTAAAAGGGGATTTCTGATAACAGAGGGGTCTTTCATGTTTGCAGTGGAAAAAATGGGGTGAAGAGGCTATAATGTAAGACAGACAAATTCCAGCTGGAACGCAGGCAAATGTTTCTTGTGCTCATGTTTCTCATCCTGTGCTATGAGGATTTTCAGTTATTTGAAGTAGCTGCATGGAAACCTAGGGTCTGACCAGCGGGAGCTCCTTCCACTGGGAGCTGCGGGGGTCTTGCTGGGAGTTCAGGACATGTTTGAGCAAACTGCATTATGCAGGAGGTTAGACCAAGTGATTGCAATGATCCTTTCTAGCCTTAAAATCTATGAATTTGCATCAGCACAGACACGTCATGGATTTTACCCTGATTTTTCAGAAAGGCTTTTTTTTATTCTGACTAGGATTTTTATTCAAGATTTTTCTGTTTTGCTCCACCTACCCACCTGAACTTCCCTTTTTGGCATTATGTGACAAGCAGCGGTGTCATCTGGCATTGTTCAAAGCCAGGGCTTGTTCTTTCCTTCCCAGGAGTTTCTATGACATCTTCACGGTGTCAGGGAGATACTTTTACAATGGCTGCGCTCTCTCCTTTCCCTGCTGGTTGATCTAATCTATCAGAAGTTTTTTAATCTTTTGTTGGAAAAAAAAATTAATTCTCTCTGCGTTTTCTGTCTTCTTTAAAGAAGGGGAATGGGCTATTATCACAGAATTGTAATAACCAATCTCTTCTTGTTCCCTTTGTGCTAGGTATTATTACTAATACTTATCAGTCCATTGTGCCTAGGAAATTAAAAGGCCTGAAGTAGCCTGATGGAACTGAATGTGGTTTATAAATGTTAGAAACTCAGCCTGGGAAAATGTGTGTCTTGGGCGCAAGTGTTAGAAGCTGGGAGTGATTACCCATAAGTTTGAGAATGACATTTCCAACTGATTTCTTGTCTTGGAAATAAGCAGTGCAGAGCCCTTGGAGAAACAAACAAGCAAAGGTAGCTGCTGTCGGAGCCTGAAACATGACCTGAGCATTTTTTTCAGTTATAACTGTAGCACACGACTCATGAAAACTGTGATTCAGTTGCAGCATTTGACCTGAAGGTTAGGGGAGCATTCATTTCCAAACGCGAAAGGTGAGGAGGAGGGTTTTGGCGAAGGCTCTGTCTCTTTCTCTTGCCAGCAAGTACCAGCTCCAGAGAAAATCACCAGCCTCTTCTCATTGCCTCTTCAACTTTTTTGTGGTGTCATCTCAAGTGGAGCCTCATCTCGTTTACTTGCATTTCTTTTCATGTGACCCTTGGTCCTCTGACTAGTTGTTGGCTGCTGCCACGGAGGGAAGGCTTTTTGGCAGAACAAATTCAGAACCTCCTTCCTCATTTTCACTACAGCTGGCAAATCCCCTGCTGGCTCAGAGGGCTTAGGCTCTTCCCAGGGGTGTAACTTCTTCTTCCATTCGTGTGTGGTTTGCAGAAAGAAGATGTTGGACGTTACTGTGATTAAATAATATATTTCAGGCTTCATCAGCAACTAATTTTCCTTCACAAAAAATACCCAGAGCACATGTTACTCTGAAATTGTTTAATTACTATTTCTTATTCTGAATTATTTGTAATGAACTTTGTCTTTCAGCATCTCCTCCTGCTAGATTAATCTCATTTTCCCACTCAAATATTGTATCTCTGTCTGAAATGAATGGGATCAGCACTTCTGTATTTAGAATGAATGATTTATTTCCCTTTATTAAAGTGTGATAAAATAGGAAAAAATGTTTCTCAGGAATCCTGCAACATGTTTGAATTTTCTGTTTCTTGTTTACAAAGGCTACAAATGCTTCTTGATTTAGACCTATGCAAACACAGCAATCGAGCTAAAATTATTCTCCAGCTGCAGAAAAAAAAAAAAATAAAAAAATAAATAATAATAAAAAAAAGTTGTTTCAGTGCCATGCCTGAGCTGGCCCTCCCTAACCTTGTGCAACCAGCCCAAGGCAACAGCTACCCGTAATATGAAATATATTGAGTCTGCAATATTCTAGGCTTCGACCCGAAAGGTTAATATTAACAAAAGTGACCAATTACCTTGAGGGGGAATCTATTGGAACATAAATAGAAATCAATGTGAAATACCCATTACTGTTTTAGTGGGCGTATAAATATAAATTACCAGAAACAAGAGAACAAAGAAGTAACAAGTCCAGGTCTGGGTTTCACTGGCTCACAGGGTTTTGATCTGTCTTAGTGACCAAATCACTTCCTGTAGTTGTGACAAACCTAGTTGGAACAGTTTTTTTTTCCTGCTGGGTTCTGATCTCTGGGCAGAGGAAGCAACGCTTTCCTTTCAGAAGTGAGCCTGGCTTCTCCCCCTTTCTGCCTTGCATGCTGAGAGCCAGGGATGCTGGTTGTCAGCCTAGCACATCCTTCTGCTCGTAATGAATTGTGTGGGCTGTGGGAAGAGAAATCCTGTCTCCAAAAGGCTAGGTTTAAAGATGAGAAGGAAGGGCTTAATAGTACGCCTCTTGTGATGAGGATTCAGTTCTCGTTCCTGGCTGTCAGAACCTCCCTAAAGGAAGGTCAGTTAACCCCTGAACAAGCCGCATGTTACAGTGGGATAATGAATCCTAACTTCCCTCTATACTCGGACAACCTCATTTTTAATTTTAGCGGTGTGGGAACTGTCCTATGTGAAGTATTTAGAGACAAACTTTCAGTTACAGCTTCTGGATATTACTTGTATACAGAGAGCCATCGTTGTCTGGAAAACCAGTAGAAAAAAAAAAAAAAAAAGTAATCCTCTTCCACGAGAATGAGTTAAAAGCTCTTTTCTTCCATTAGGAAAGATAGCTTTTAGCTTTCCCCTACTAAGCCAATGGTTTCCAGATATGGCCTTATTCCACATACCAAACAGAAGTGGAAAGTTTTCCACCCTTTCAAACGAGAGCCAAACCAGTAGAGATCTTAGCAGCTTGCTGCAAAGCCGGATCCATTAACTTCTATCAGCCGAAGATCTCGTCTCTTACTGCTCTACAGAAACGCAGGCCTGCAGCTCTCGGTGCTCAGCTGAAGGGCCCTAGCTGGAGGGGTTTATTTTTTCAGTGGTGAAACAAGCTGTCTCGCAGACGTGCTGTCTGACATTGATTAGACAATAGTTGTGCTGAAGCCAGGACATTCTATCAAAGGTTTTGTGCCTTCCAGTAGAGCAGGAAATGTAAAGCACTTTATGTGTAAAGAGAAATATTAATATTTAAGCTAAAAGTCACAGGAAAAAAATATCTAATAACCAGAAACCGCTTTAGATGCATATTCTTTTTTTCCTGAACTTGCAGAAAGTTAAGGAGCTCCGTGTGCATCTTGCAGTTATTAAAAAAAAAAACAAAAAACACTTAAAGCTCCCTAATGGAGTCCAGACTTTGTTGTGTTTGGAGATGAGGAATGTTTGCTCACTGCTGTGGGAAAGGCTTTGTCCTGGCTGCCCCGTGCCAGGCTGGTATTAGAGCTGGGCATGCTTTGCTTTGCTTGCACTCAGTACTCGGGCATCTGTCAGCGAATTGGGCAACTTGTCTGGGTGGGAGCTTCCCTGAGCAGCTGCATTTTGTGGTTCGGTTCAGTGCTTCTTACAGCAGATCTGTGCTCCAGTCAGCTGCATTCTGCCTTCTGTGGGGTCTCAGTGGGCTTTCCTGCTGCATGATTCAAACATGTTAAAAAAAACCCAGGTCCATGGTAAAAAATCAGTGTTACTCTCAGTTGTTTTCACCCTGAAAACATCTCAAAGTCCTCAGCAAAAGTTCACGCTGCACCTAGGACTGAGAAAGTGTCCTAAAATCTGCTCCTTGTGTGGTCATCAAAGGCTGAGGCTTGGTCCTGTCCATGCCATCACCCTGGGGCAAGAACTCCAGACCCACATTAGTACACATTAGTCTGCTAATCCTATCAGGTTCTGTGTTAGAGAAAAATATTTGTCCCTGAGATATTTTTTTTGCTATTCCAAATGATTTTGAATTAGCAAAAAGCATTCACATGCACGCATAAAAACGATTGTGCTTTTTTGCAGCCCTTATTACCACAAATAGGCTTAGCAGGGAGGAGAGATGAATGTGAACCACTGCTTGAAAAGCATGGGGAGATTTCCTGATTTGCATTTGGTTTTACAGTAGGATTGTGGGGGACCCTTACTGGGGCTCGAGCCATAGGATCAGCACAAGCTTTCCTATAGACTTCACTGAGTTTCAGGGGAAACTAGCAGAGAATAGTGAGAAGAAGTTCATTTTCCTAAAGGCAGTTTCTATGGTTCTGAGCAATTGCAAGGATAAGAGCTTAGATAGCATCCATCAAATCTGATCACTGCATCAGGAGAACCGGGCAGAGCTTAGGTATTTTATATCCCTCCTCATTTTCTAAGGGCCTTCCTGAGAAGACAAATTCCCTTAACAAGAACAGAGGTTTGGGGTATATCCAGAAAAGAAGTTCCAGCTACAGAGCAAAGGATTTCATAAAATTCCTTGCTGGTTTCTGCACCGGTCTCTGGAGGTCTGTTGTTACTGCCACTGTGCTGCTTTGTTAAATTACAGCACCGGTCTACAAGGAGTCTGCTAAGAGACAGAAATCAAGATGTGGCCATCAATTTATAGAGGGACCATGACAAAGAGACAGAGACCTAGCTGAGAAAACAGAGTTAAACTGACATCTAATTTCAAGCAGAGACACAGAGACACAGGAAAAAGTTACAAAAATGCAGTGAAGTCTAAAGTGAAACAGGTGCAAAATGTGACTGGATAAGACCACTTGACCCAATGACTTTACCTGTATGCATTTTCCAAGGAGTATATTGAAGCATGAGAATTTGGTTTCATGACTAATATTTTTTTTTTTTAGAGGTACTTGTTTTGTCTCAGCCATGTTTGCACCTTCAGCAATTGCACAAAAGGGTCTGTACTTGGCAGAGAATGCTGTATCAGCTTGGCTATTTATGCCCCTCTTTTTATTGCAGCTATTTGATAGCTTACCCCAGGGAATTCTTAGTGCTCGCCATCATGTTATGCACATCCCCACCAAAGGAGATGTTTGACATCTGCAGAGGGACTTTACAGGACTGCAGGAGAACTTTTCTGCTGGACTTGTGTTTTTTCTCCACTGAGGTGCCAAATGTTGGCATAAGGATGTTTTTTTCTCTCTTCTCTGCTGCATGCAGTGTGTGCACATAGTCTTTGTAAGTGGCAGGTCCTTTACTGGCATGGACTATTGCTAATGAAGAAAAATGTAATAATCATCTTCCCACCCTTCAGAATTACCCTAGCAATTGGACGTTTTGTTACTAGCTTTTACCAAACTTCTCAAGGGATCCTATAATAATCAGGCTGATTGCAAATACGTGCATTTATTAACATGAATTAGAATTAAAGAGTGCTTCTTGTTCACTCCTACAGCACTGAACGTGCACATGACTTGCCTTAGAACCTGTAAGAGAAGGCACAGATTTCCTGGGGAAATCAGAACTGCCTGGCCTTGGTAAATGTGAGAAACATGTCTGCATGACTATACACCTCCAAAATGCACAGCCAGTGTCTTGCTTACCCAGAAACTGGCGTTCCCTTCACCTGTTGAGCCACCAGCAGGCCTTGTAGAGGGCCAGGCAGCCCTCCTGGTAGGGCATGGGAAGGTGACTTTGAACCATCAGTTCTGTGAAAGGAAGAGCAACGAAGGGAAGATGCCCCTGTTTCAGCTGCTGAAAACACGCATTTTTCCTCTGAAGTTTCATTATCCCATCCTCTCCCCTTTCTGTGTTGCCACTGACAGTCTTCACACACTGCATCTGTGACGCCAAATACTAAATTACCTGGTAGCAAATCTTGATTAACCCTGCTGTTAAACATTCCTTTGTTAATATAAATTCAGTCTGGTAAACAGATTAAAGCTCTGTAAAATGCCATATCAAGCATATAATAAAAAGAGAAGAGAAGGGAATGAGTAAGCCTGTCCCTGCAAACAGGTATTTGATCATTGCTTGTGTGTCGTCACAGCAGAAACACTTTAAAATAATAATAAGTGATCATTTTGTTCTTTTTCATCAGCTTTATCTAGGAGAGCTGTGTTTGCTCTGTGGTGTTGCACCTCCTCCTACTGCCTTTGCCTCCAGTTCCGTTCCCCAGTTGGTGATGTGCATGAATCACACCCAGCAGACAGCTTTCCAGCCAGGCCTGAGGAGCTGAGAAGCAGAGTTATTGATCGATCGACGGTTGTTTAGTTGGAACACGTCCATGGAACAAGAATAACCGAGGACGATAAAAGTCCTGGTGAACAGCTAGGCGGATGCATTTGTCATAATGAGGAACTTAGTTAATGTGGAAATCTATAGGAGAAATCTGTAGGGGAAATTAAGGTTATTAAAATGAGAGAGAAACAAACAACCTTGCTCTGATTTGCACGCAGTGCAAGTAGGATGAGCACCTCCTGGGTGTGCTCCGCGACATGTGCCTGTTCCTCAGGCCCTGACAGCTTCTGTCGAGTGCTGCACCTAAACCTGCAGTGGCAATGAGCAGGAGGTTGGCGAAGGATGCTCTGTGTCAAGAGTGGAAATGTTCTTCACGTGCTATGACTTAGGGATTTCCCAAGATTTGCGGTCAAAACAGATTCCATAAAAACCTAAAAATGTTCATCTTGTTGATGGAGGCAGGTGATGTGTGGGTGGTCCTGCCCCAGCCTCTGCTGAGCCATGGGAACCATCTGCTCACTGCAGCTGGCTGCAGATAACCTGTCGGACCCCAAAACCTCGGTCCCCACTCGCTTTTGTTTCTGGGTAATTACATCTGACAGCAAATGAAAACACGTTGCACATGGTGAGCTGCTGCTTTTGCAGGGGTTAAGCAGACATTATTCCCACCTCTCTTGTGTGACCTAACAGGGAGGTTTCACATACAGAAAGCCTGGTTTATTTTCCTATGTCTTAGAGCTGCATCAGGTGGCAGAAACGTGCTTTCCAGCAGCACTCGTGGCATTCAGCTGGCCACCCTGCTTTTACTTCTGTTTTGAACAAATGTTAGTCACAGGTCAGCTTTGTTAGCAAAATGGTTTGCCTTGCATAGAAGCCCAGGGAGCCAAAAGCCAGTCAGGCTTTGGAAAAAAGGAAGATGTGGAAATCCAGAAATTGTCTTTTGTACCATGTTTCTAACAGAACCACCTCTGTAGCTGTCCAGCTGCACAAGTGTAGCAGTACTTCTCATTCATTCAGTAGTAGGAACCAAATCATATCCTCAGTGAATAAATTTGGATTTTTTTCCATATATCTCTGCCTCTTATTAGTTCCCATTCACTGCGTGGGTTAGACTTCAGCATTCACTGATAGAAGTTGCCAAAACTTGAGAGCACAACAAGGAGCTAATCAACACGTCAGAATTAAAATCGCTTGTCTTGACCAGAGGCACAATATCCTGTCCCAAATTTCAGCACGCTTATAGCAGAGGAGAAGGCTTTGCTGAGCACCGGGACTTCCTGCTTGATTCAAGGAGCAGTTTCAGAGTAAGAACATAGAAAAAATGTGTGCACATATGTTAATTGCTCTTGGGTGACAGTGCAGGTTGTTTTAACCAGTATCCTACAATAGTAAAGAGCACCTCAAAACTATGTCTTGTTAATTTTTCCAAGGCTTTGGGGATTCTGAAGCATCTGGCATCTCAAGTGTGAATGCACTGGAACTGCCTAGACCAAATATACTGCCCATTTAGAAAATGGGATTAAAGAAAAAGTAAACATGATGCAGGGAGAATGCTGAGGGATTTCACCTAACCTGCACATCATATTTTCCCTGGCATTGATACCCATGTATTTTAGGGTGGCACACTGCTGAGAGTAATCCCCTTGTGCCTGCACAACCCTGTGTGCTCTGGTCCCCCTCTGCCTGGGGCTGAGATGTCTCCAGGCAGAGACCCAGCCCAGGTTCTTGCAAAGTTTTGGTGTCAGCTCAGTGCTCAAAGGCTGACATGTCTAATGAGTTGGGATCTTACAGATATTATAGCATAAAGAAACAGAGAGGATAGGATTGCAGCTCCCTGTTAGAAAGGCAACACCAGCTTCTTTTATGAACGTTTACCTCATTGAACTGAAGGCTGCTTCTAAGGGGTTGTTGGTGCAGACATGGTGGCGACAATTAGCAAAAAGCCGTGTTGACAACAAGCCATTGTCTCTGGCCTCTCTATAATGAGATTTAACAAAACAGCCAGCAACTTAAAATTAATGCTACTGAGCCCAACTTTACACATTACAAAAGGATTAGAATATCATTAATAGCATTAAATATTTAAACAATATCTGTATGAAAGAATTATGAGCCTTCAAAACTTGACTGTGGTTGTTGCCATGTTAAAGCAGTTGTAATGATATTTTCTGTGCTGAGGCTAGGATTTTTTTAAAATAGAAAATGACCATGCCCACAGCTGCTGTTCTACCCCAAAGTTATGGTTTCCCTGTCTTTGCCAGTCAGGTTTCACTCAAGTAGATATATCAGGTTAGATGAAGCAAGGGTGACCCATGTGTTGCTGTGAACGTGCCCACACCTCCTGAAAGCCGGCCAGAACAATCAGCAGGAGCTGTCAAGGCTCAGCCTGTCACCAGCTCCTAGAGTCAGAGATCAGCCGTGCAGGTTCTTGCTGCATATTGTATAATCCAGCCTGCTGGAGAGCCGATGAATTTTGCCTGGCTAGAGCAGACCATGTCCACATGTAGTCTGAAGACCTTTCATGTCCTGTGCAAACATCCTAAAGCCCTAGGTTCAGTTGTATTCCTCCGCTTTGCAAACAGCTGCTCAGCTTGTGCTCGGTCTCCAGAGGATATTTTCAACCGGAGCTTTGCACAGGCAGAGGTGAATTTAGTGCCAGCTGCTGGTGCAGCCAGGCAGTGAGAAGGCTTGTTCAGTATGGGGATTCCTTACTCACATAATTAGTCTCATCATGCTAGATTTACATGTTCGATTCTCTGCCTGAGCTGTGTCTGGTGTCGGCCCTCCCTATCTAAGCCAGGTTTAAGCGAGGCGATCCAGCTATCGGTAGAGTCACGCTACAACCTGCTAAAGTTTAGTGAAAGGTTTTCATTTTTGGAAATGCTCCAGACAAACCTGGTGGAAGTGATACCTTCCCCCTCTTAACCCCTCTGAACGTCTTCCCACATTCAGTCACGAACACCAGGAAGGCAAATTCATGACACACGAACAGGAGGGTTCTGAGAGTGTCTCAGCTGACAGAACACTGTGCAGAGAAAAGCTGCCCGTGATCAGTCCCCAAGACAGCTGGAGCTCATGCTAGTTATTTAAATGGTGTATGTAAAATTAACAGGAACTTTGAAGATATTTTTAGCCTGAGAAGTTCATTTGAAAAACTTTCCCTGCTTTGCATAAGAACCATAGTCTGGGAAAACATATCTCCTGGTTATATACATTTGACTTAATTAAGTCAGTAATTTTGTTTGGTTGGAATATTTTTATTTTAAATTCACGAGGCAAAACCTTTTTTATTGGTTTAAATCTCTTCCTGAGAATCCTGACGGCACAAGAAAGGAGGGAGCCAGCCCAAGGCTGCTGGTGTAAGGCACCTTTGCTGCGGTGACTCATGAAGTCCCCAAATGGCTCTCAAAAGGCTGTCGGGAGCGGGACAGCCCTGCCTCTGCCTCCCCCCCAGGCCCCTCAGAGCTCACCATGGGCTTGCTTTTTATTCTCTAGGCACTTTGAGATATGAAAGGGATACCTAA
The DNA here is from genome assembly GCA_011076525.1 of Nettapus auritus. NCBI lineage: Eukaryota > Metazoa > Chordata > Aves > Anseriformes > Anatidae > Nettapus > Nettapus auritus. The sequence continues at coordinate 5,584,742 of CM021788.1, forward strand.
TGGAACATTTGTAATAGCTGGGGTTGTCCCACCTCCTGCTATGGCGTTCCTAAACCCAAGAGGGTCGTGACATGGATGTCCACAATGGGATCTGGGCACAGCTTTCTATTCTGCTGCATCCTTGTCAATTCAGGCAAAGCCTTGCATGTCTAACAAATGAAATAAATACATTAGAAAAAATGCAGCACAAAGTGGATCTAGATGTCAGTGAAAAGAATGAACTGAATTATTCCTCGCAGGGAGAGGAGTGGAGAAGCCACTTGTGCAGCTTAATGCAGTTTCAAGGAGTGCTGGTACTACAGTGGGGAGGGCTGGGGGGGGGAGTCCCGAGGAGGCACGGATCTGATGCCTGTTAAATTGGTGGCAAGATTTTTATTGATGTGAGTGAATTGCTATCGAGGCCCTTGAATCTTAGCTGGCAAGCCACTTCACTCTGCAAAGTGCTGAGCGCGCTGCAGCGGGAAGTGCAGAAAGACATGGTGGGCTGGGATTGTTTCAGGAGCAACTGAACACATTCTGCCTTCTGTGCTTCAAACCTTTGTTTCTGATGGGGTTCTGACAGCTTGTTTTAAGTGCTTAAAATAAACCGGTCCTGGAGCTGTGGCTTGATTAAGGCAATTGCCACCGAAACGAGGCAGGTGAGTAGGATGTTGGAGCTCCCTCGAGATCTGCTCAGCCCAGCTTTATGGGGAGCTAAGGCGAGGGAGCTGAGGGCTTGGCAGATGTGATAGCAGCCCCTGATTGCTGTTTTTCAAGAAGGGTGCCTCGCTCTGCTCAGCAGCTGCAGATAACAGGAAGCATTGCGACTGCAAAGTGCTGACTTTAATGCCAACTTTGTCTCCTGTGCGTCATTGCTGCCTCTGTGCTTGGGGCGAGTGGCTTTGCTGTTTTCCCTTGGGGACCTGGCAGTCTGTCTGGTTGCAGGACATGCACAAGGTGTGGGAGGAACTGGCTGTGAATGGAAGAGTGGGGTGAGAGGGGTAGGAATCTGCTCTGAAAGCATGGGCTGGGTCGTTAGCATCTCTCCATGGTCTTTGTAAACCATCCTTTTCAGAAGCATATCATGCCATTGTGATAAAAATGCAGTGTGTGAGCTGCAGGCTTGTGTTTCATGTGTTCATGGATGCTAAAGAATTTCCTTAGGGTAGACAGGGACTGAGAAGTGGCTGAGTTCCATTTTTTATTTATTTTTCCATGCCTACACAAAACAGGGCAAGATTCAGAGTAGCACACTTTGTCCCGGCCTTTTGCTGCCTTTTTTTTTTTTTTTTTTTTTTAAAATTGTTTGAAGATGGTCAGATGCTATCAAAATCAATTATGTGACTAATCTCATCAATTTCCGAATGTATTCCTTTCCATCAGCAGTCTGTTTTCTGGAGCTACAGGAACCACTAAGTGACCAGCACACAATATAATTAAATACAACATATTAATGATTCCCTACATCAATTTGTGAGCCTTTAATGAACGGTGGAACTGCATCGCAGCTCTGCTTGAGTTGGTTGTGTTTTGGATTTAAAAAATATTTTGTTACACGGCGAAATGATTAATGATGAATCAGTGCATGACACTCCTGTTAAATACTTGATAAAATCTGCTACAGTGCCTGAGAAGGACATCAACACAGCTCTGCTGAGGTGCCAGAAATTATAATTATATCCTTGCATGAATTGGAGTTGCAGAGACGGCGAGGTATAGATTTCTGTTCTCACTTTGCCAGCTCTAGGTCTCCTGTTCGTTAGCATATCCATGAGTACAGACAGCAACGGGGAGCTGGGGGATGAAGCAGCAACGAGATCTGAAAGCTGGGGAGTTGTTTACCGGAACGTCAGCTCTGAGATTTTATGTGAGCTGCTGAAATCCTTGTGCTGGAGAAAGAAAACTCTAAGGTTAGAAACAAAGCTTGATGGAACTCATGCGAAACGATCACATAAATATTTATTTATGCACATCTGCTCCTTGTGTGGGTGGCGTGCAGATGTGTCCATCGGCTGTCCCCCACCAGTGGCCATTGCTCTTCCCCCCCTTCTCAGTCCAAATGCCAGAGCTCGACACTTTTCTGACCACTGCTATTTTTTTAAAAATATTTCATATTCAGCAGCGTTTGGTTTCAAGATAGACATTAGGAAAATATTTATAGCTGTAGGATAGTTCAAGGAACAAATCGTTTGATGAATTGGTAGGGTCATTATCACGTGAGTTAATAGACTTTGGTTCAGTCAAGGCTGATCCTGCCTTGGGGCACTGGAGTTCAGATAAGCTCTCACAGCACATTTTTGCCCTTGTTGTTAGGAATTTGTCAAATGTTTGTTGAATTTTCTCAGTTGTGTATGTAAACTGGAAAAATCGTGTTCTGGATCTCGATAAAGAGTGTGCCATCACACCAAAGGCACTGGGTGACACCCAGAAAAAGAGCTTGAAAATTTATGACTGCTAGTTGAGTGTGTTGGTCACAATTTTAGGCATTATTTAGCCAGGAGGAATATTTGGTAGATATTTGTTTGCACTCTGTAAAGTCTGGTGATTTAATTGGGTTAAATTATTTATTTCTATTGGGTCATCCTACTGTGGAAAATCTCGCTGCAAAATCCTTGCTGCTAATTCCTTGCCTTCTAAAATCTGGATCCCAGAATGCGAAGTGAGACGCATTTTGCTGGTCCCCATGTGCTAGCCAGGCAATGACTGCTAATGCAGCTGTAAAACAAACCCAAGTGCAAGTCAGCAAAACGTCACTCCTGTGCTTGGAGGGGAAGCTGCTCGGATGACTCCTCTCAATGAATCTGTCTCAAGTTGTTCTGCATGTCCCAGAGGGGAACTGCTGGTGGCTTTCAGGTTTTCCCAGCTGAGGCGAGAAGAGGAGCAGATGATGAGATCGATTTCCTCTCCCCAGATAGGCACAAAAATTTCCATCAGAAAGGTTTTTTTGGTGAGCGTGCAGAGAACTTGCACAGGCTCAGCTGATGATCCTGATTTCCTGTGCTGTGAAACCTCAAGTGGCTCAGCCCTGCTCAGCACAGCTCCTTGCACTCATCGTCCTCAGCAACCCAGACACGGGGCTGGGGGGGGAAACTTTGCTTTGGGAACCATCACCCATGTGTAACCTCTGCTGCCAAGGGAGGGCATGCCTTGGATGCTGTGCAGCAGCACGGGGACCAGAGCAATGTGGCTTTGGGCCAAGGAGGTTGTGAGCTCTCGGGTGATCACTCTGCATTAGGATTTTATAGCTGAAAATCGTGTGGGTACCTCTGCAGAAGCTGCACGCAGTACAGCGGTGCCTCTCCCAGGGAGAAGTCTTCCCGTGCACCTGTGAGCCCATTTTTAAGGTCTTTTCTGAGCATTTGCAGTACTCTGCAGAGGAGAACATGGAGGTTCTTCAGGCCTTCTAGCCTCCTGGTTGCTGTTTCCCCCTCCTCCCCTGGCTGCTGTAGGTCAGTCTGTTGATTTACAAGTAATTAAATGGTTCTTCCAGGAGCTGTGCTGCTTGGGGAGCTGCGTTCAGCAAAACAACTTTAAAAAACACTTTCTGTGCTAGCACAGCAGAATGCTGCAGTATAAGAAGGCTGGAAATGGGTAGGATTTCCAGTAGGATGTGACTTCAGAGGCTGTTTCTTGTTATTACTGTTTTCCATTCACAACCAAGGTAATTGTGCTCTGCCATGATGAGAGGGCTTTTTTATGCTGTTCTAAAAAAACCTCTAAGTACCACTGATGTCCGGTGGAAAAGCTGCTGTGAGAGCTGTCTAGGGATATTTTTTTTTTTATTTTTTTTTTTTTCCCCTCTCATTGCAAAGTCTTGCAATGAATGAGAGCCTCGCACCTGAGAGCATCTCAACAACAAAGGCAGCCGAGGCAAACCAGCTGCCCTTGCATACAGTTTGCTGGGCACCGAGGAACCTTTCTGGTTTGCTGAATTTCCTTAATGTAGCAGAGAGATGCTGGTGGCTGGGTGAGCAGCAGGAGCTCTTGGCCACCCACGGCCACCTTTGTAATTCCTCAGTTCTTTGTATCTGACTTGTTTGTTTGGAGCGCAGCATCCAAGGCAGGGACCGTGTCTTTAAGCGTGTTTTTGCATCACCTGGCAGATGGGAGGCAGCTCTTGGCCAGGACCATGTGTTGTAGCATAAAAAGTGCTGGTAATGAACAGCAGCAAGCACTTCAAAACACAGGAGACATAAAGGCTGCTTTTCCTTTGAGGTTAGTAAAGCCATTTTATACTAAATTTACTGTGCTTTAGTTCTTCCTTCATTTGCACTCTTTCTTCAAGGAAAGAAGCCTCTCTCTTTTGTCTTTTTGCATGTACACAACGACTAAGAGGAAAAAAAACATGAAGGATTTGGGTTGGAAAAGGGTGGGGAAAATTAGATACGACTGATTTGCAGTACAGCATAATCTCTCGCTCTACCTTGCCTTTAAAAGCCTTTCCAGAACTTGCCTTACAGTGAAGTAAAGCTGTTGGGAGCATCAGGAGACGAAACGTTCCCTAATAAGGGATCTGTGGTGGAGGCATTTATACACGCTTCTGCTTGATTGCATATCATCAGCAACCACACAGAACTCCAGCTGACAAGTTACACAGCTTATCAGGAGCAGCCAGAATTTGGGTTCATTTACCAGCCATGTGTCGTGTCCTTCTCAGGGGTAACCCCTGAGCCCGTGGAAGTCATTTTGATGGAGGAGATAGGTGAGGCTTTTATGCTTGGTATGATAGATATTGCCATGCTATAACTCAGAGTGTGAGTGCAAAACTATCCCATGCAAATCTGAACTGAACATAGATTCCCAGGTATATCTCCAGGTCACTGGGCAGTTTTTCAGCCTCCTCCTGTGAAACCTGGGCTGTTATAAGCAAAACCCAGCCCAGCTAGTTTAAAGTCAGCTCGGTTCTTGTTGCAGCATGGAGGGCATAGTCCTTTATGGGAATAGGAGCAGGTCCTGATGCCCGATTTCTGCCTAGAAAAGAAATTGAATCAAAATCCTGAGGATCCAGGTCCTACAACCATGCCAAGTCAGTTGACTTCCCAGCCCCCAGTAGTTCAAGGGAAATGTCCTAACCTTTGTGGTGAGTGAAACTGGGTCCTACTGGGTGAGCACAAACAGGACTGTACACAGAGGGGAGTTTAGCATCTTCTTGGTACCGAGTACTGTGCTGTCTTTCTTACTGGTTTCTTTGCTTTCCTACTGATACAAACTTAATTTGCTTTCTGTAGTTCTATATGTATGAATACATATATAGGAAGAGAAATCAGGACACTACATGCTGCCTTCCCTTTGCTTTGATCGGGATGTAGTTTCTCCGGAGGTGTCCTGATTAAATCAGAATGGTGACAAATTGAAAGGGCTGGTGTCTGATTTGTAAGACTTCTTTAGGTGTTAGAGAAGTGGAAGAAAGAAACATCAGAAAAAATCCAGCTCATTTTCAGACTAACAAATGCATCAAGTGCTTAAAAACAGCCAGTGTCATCGTTGTGCCCCCACCCCAAGAACAGTGTTTTCCTCACTTATTCATCCTTGTTTTGACTAATGCCACATCAAAGTGTTCAGCCATCCAAAGAAGCAGGTAAAAATGGTTTGCTACTTCATTACCAAATAATACTTGTTCATACAGAGAGGGCACTGCCTTTAGGGACAGCTACCAGTCCTTCATCCTTACCCAGCTGCTTCCCGAGCCAGGGATTTCTCAACAAAACACCGCTGTGCTGCAGGGCTTGGGGCTGCTCCCACCAGCGTCTGTCTCTTCCCTAGGAGAAGGGCTTTTTGTCCCCAGCATCTGCTGAGCACAGGCATTGGGAAAGCTCAGCAATGTGGGGGATAATTTCTTTGCAGAGAAGTTACGGCATCTTTCTGAGTGTCCTCAACACCCCCACACATTTGGCTTGCAGGGGATGTGAGGCTGAGGTGGCTTTGTGTCAGGAAGAACTTGTCAGGAGAGAAGCTGAGGGCTTAAGCAAGTAGGAGAAATCAGCTCAAGTCAGAGGCGTAATCTCTGCAACAGCTGCCCCAGAGTACCCCGGCTGTTCCTATTAATAACCGCTGCATCTGCAGGAGGAGGGAGATAAATCTGATCCCACGGAGGTTTTTGGTGCTGTAAACATCAGGCTTCTGCTCTCGCTCACGTCTGCAGTGCAAGCAGTAACCCTGGCAGGAGAAGCTGCCGGGCTTTGCTCTCACCCCACGGTTTCTGCACTGGGTCTGCCAGGGCCTGCGTGCCCGTGGGGGCCCAACAGGGATGTGTCCTGCAGGTGGTGGGCTGCAACCCACCCCTGGCATTTGTTTCCAGTTGGAAATTCGGGGAGACATTGGTACACAACTGTATCTAATGAGAGGACCGCAATGCAGAACGGCGTGCATGTGTGGATACGTCATAAACATATATAAATACCCAGTGAATAGGCACTGCATCAAACCCAGGGTGATAGGCAAAGATATCCCAAACAGAGCTCATTATGCAAGGGGTTTTGCATGTGCTTTGGGTGCACTTTGCTCCTTTGGGTGCCTGGCAGCTTGGGGCAGATCTCGATGATCCCCTCTGCCCAGCCAGCTCAGCTTAGGATGGGCAGCCAGCCTCAGTCCTATATGAACTAACTTGTGTGCAGGTGAACCTTTCTACCACTGCTCTGATGAATGATTTTGGGCCTGTGTCTTATCCTCTGTATTTCATAAGAAGCCTGATTAATATCTCATCTGTAAATATTTGCTATCTCAAATCTTCTCCAGCATAAACCTGTCAAGACAAGGGAAAGCTCTTCAACTTCATGCCTCAAAAGCTGCATTGCTAGGGCAATGCCGAAGCAATTCATCCAGGCTCTAATATCTGGGACCTCTGCAAAGCACAGGTTTTGCACAAGATCCTGTCTGACTAGTAATACACATGCTACAATAGAAAAAAAAAAACAAAAAAACCCTGTATGATAGATTTTTAAATTATCATCAGCGAAATAACTAACGTTGCCCCCAAACTTATCAGCCTGAGATTTCCATCCAGATGTTTGCAGCAACAAAACCTGTCCCTGGATTAAATCTCAACACTTCGCTAATGTTCACCATTACTTTGGGATGGAAGATTAGTCTCAAATTCATCATTGTGTATTTTGCAGAAAGAGCCCAAGGAATGTATATTCAGACCAAATGAAATTCTCTTTGAAACTAATGAGCTTTGCTAATTAATTTTATCCTCATAAACTGGCAAAGACTCCAGCAAATCCAAGCATAATGTATATTCAAATCCAAGCATAATGTATATTTCTCTGTGTGTTACCTGCTGTGCAAGGTCCTGAGCAACACTTGTGCAGGCTTGGTTGGGAAAAGCATATTGTCTGCCTGTAACTCACACTGGGATAATCCGTGGAGAGCTGGTTTCTCAGAATACATCCCTATAGGTCAGGAAATGGTGCTGGGCTGAGCACAGTCCTGGCACCCATGTTTGGAGCACAGTCTCCCAGAATATCATACAGAGGAAAGAACCATGGCCAATCCAGAACATCAGAGAAAACTGTATTAAATCCTGCACGGTGCTCGGGTGTGCTGGTGCACACCCCAGGCAGCCTCCCGACTTGCAGCCTGTAAAAGGAGCTCTCCGAGACAAGCAGACAACGATTTGTCTTGCAGCCTTTTCAGGTGGCCAGATTTTAGCTGCTAATGGTAAGTGGTGTTCAGAAAACCTCTTGATATGAATATAAATATTGACCTTGGAAGCTTTCCCAGAAAAAAAAAAAAAAAAAAAAAAAAGCTGAGGATGAGGCTTCCCACAGCGCACGTGTAGGCTCCTGCATTCATAGCCAGCACTGCTTCCACGTCCCAGTCTAATTTCTCCTCCTACCACCTAGTTTCGCATCCCATTCCTTAGGGAAGAGCTCTGCCTGCCGGGCCGTGGGGAACACCCAATGCCGAGGAGGGGCAGCAGCCTGTCCTCCCATGAGATCCTGCTCCTGCAGCACTGGAGCACAACTCAGAGTTGTTTTTTGGGGACAGCTTGTGGTTTACTCAGTGGAAAGGAGGGGAAATCTGTAGCTCAGGCCCTTGTGCAGAAGCAGCTTGCCTCTCACTCCCACAGACACCGTGCTTTAGCTTTTGGGGAAAAGCCTTGTCACTTCTGGCTTTAATTGTATTTTCTTTACTTGACCAAGAGCCAAAGGCACTAAGTTACAGATGCTTTTAGCAGCAGCCAGTGGTTACTGTCCCGTTGGCTGAGTGACACGACTTGGGCAGGATGTGGCCCTGCTGCTCCCTGTCGTCACAGCACTGGAAGGAGCAGCACCAGTAACAAATCTCCATCCACGCAGGCTGAGACGTGGCTCCTGCGCTGCCCTCTGTGTGTGCTGGTGCTCTGGCCTCTGGCCTGGTCAGAGCTGGGGGAATGAGGAGCTGTCCTTTATTTATTTATTTATTTATTTTTCCGGTTGTGGCTCTCCTAAAAGCCACCTGCCTCACTTGTACCTGCTCGTTAGCTGATTAGAGAGGGCAACCAGGACCACTTGCTGACCAGGCGTGCTCAGCTCACTCTGCGGGCACTGCTCCAGCCAGGGGACAGTGGCAGAGGTGTTACAAGTCCCAGGTACAGCTCTTAGTCACGCGTCTCAGATCCATCATCAGCTGTGGCTCTGCATGGGTAATTAAAAAAAACTATAAAATAAAAATGTTTCCTGGAAAGGTTTAGCTGACGTGCAATGGAGGAGCAGGAGTGGTGCAGGGAAAGGCTGACCAGAAAGGCACATTTACGCTGTTTGTTTTGGAGAGGGAGAACAAATGCTACAAAAAGATCAGCTTGAGTCAAAACAAGAGGGTATTTGTCAGCATGTTTCAAAATATTGATCTAAACTTCAGATTTTTGTGTTAACCCCACTGCAGAGAAATGGAGTATGTTCATCAGAGCTTGTGTTTCCCTAGAATTAGTTTTATTTCAGAAACAAAAACAACATTTTAACACAGGAGCCTATTTTCTCTGACCTTTCAGGCATCTCTAGGGGTTTGTGTTGGCATTTTGCTGCAGGTGCAGGAGCTCTTGGATCCCAGGCTGATGCTTCCCTGTGCACTGGGGCTGCAGCCCGCTGGTGCCCAGTGCCTGCTGTAATGAGCTGTCGCTCTCATCTGTTAGCTGACCATCTAGCCAGGTTATTTTCTTCTTGATTTAATGCTTTTCTTCTCCCTTCTGCTAAGAGGTTGTCCATTTTAATGCAGCATGGATGACTACTTGACAAAGTAGTGGAGATCTGGGGTGGTTTTCTGTGTGCAGCTGCTGGAAGTTTGTACTTCTAAAGGAAATGATTGCCATGTAAAGGGGGCTTTGACTTTGCCCCAGGACTTCTGCTGATTGCTGGAGTCTTCCCTGCACTGCTAATTTGGCCTACTTTCCACTCACCTGTCCTTTGCTCCTCTCTCACTTTCTCCAGTTTTGCTTTGATGCATCTTTTCACAGATCAAAATGCTCCTGCCTGGGCAGGTACATCGTGCTCTCTTTGCAGTTTGTGTCATTAATGAAGCCCTTGTGTGATTTGTGCATGTGCAAACGCACAGCTCTCTGTGGCTGCTTTATTTATTTTTTTTTCTTTTCCTTTTCCCTTTCTCTCCTCTCAGCATCATTGATTCAGCTGGGTAGATTTTTGCAGGAGTGGCAACCCTCAGTGACAGCGGTGCTCTCATTTCCCTGATAGGGGGTTACATTATGCCTGTTCCTACACCTCACCTTCCGCAGGGCAGCCTCTGATTCATTTTAGGTTCAGCTCTGCACAGCAAATGGCAGGGATGAAGCCAGAATAACTCTGGGACAAGCGGGCTTCTCCCAGCAGCAAGGGGTTGCAGAGCCAGCCCAGGGACAGCACAGCCAGCTCTGCTCTTCCAAACGGATCCAGAACCTTTAATAACAGTCTTGTTGGATGAATAGCTTCTCTTTGTCAAATAAATTATATGACTGTCAGCTCCCCATGGCACCTCTGTCTAGGATTCTTTCTCTATCTAAACACCCTATACTATTAATAGAAAGAAAATCTGCAAATTTTTCAACATTTCTGTTTATTTCTGTCCCTTAAATCCCAGGCCTTTTACAAATTATAAGCAGACCCCAAACTCTGGCTGGTAGCCTTTTTGAAGTCTTCATTCTTATATCAAGCTCTGGACAAAGTTAAATACTTTGTCAGATCTTTGAGCAAAACCTGCCTTTTTTTTAAGTCCTTGTTTGTACAGTGCTTAGAGGAATTTTTAGGACCACTGAGAGCTTCCAGGTGCTCCCACTGTACACAGAAATGAATGAAGTCTGGTGGTCAGGTAGCAAGGAGTTAATGTGCTCCAGAAAACATTTTGATTCATCGAGGTGGAGCCAGAGGAGAGGTAAAAACCCTGGCAGGTGAAGGAGTAGGAAGGGTCTGGATCAGAAAAGATGGGAGAGGAGCTCTCTTTGTTTCTTGGTGTCCCAGGGGTGAAATTACCACAGCCAGGGAGATCCTCGGAGCACTGCAAGCTCTTGTGCAGAGGCTTGGCTGAGATACTTGCCCTTTGGACTGGCCTTCAAGAGGAGGTGAAGCCTGAGGTACAGAGATGTGGGCCAAGCCTCCTACAGGTGCACAGTGTGTTGCTTCCACAACTGGACAGCAAAATGCAGTAGTATTCACAAGCAGCACTATAAGTAGTGGAACAGCAGTGATATTATGCATGAGAAATGGGGGAAACAAGGAAAGAGCAAAGCAATTTTACCTTTCCTACACAACTGAGCTCTCCCAGCTTAGACTTCAAGAACCAGAGGTGGAGTTAATCAGCGATGTTACAACATGATGCTGTAGGTCACTCCATCAGCATTAGCACATTTACCCACAACATGAATATTGAAATCACCGGGGCCACTCAGTGTCATTAATCTCACTTCCCCATTGCAGACAAAAGATGTTCTATTCCCAGCCACAAAAAGGCTCTGCAGGGATGATTGAGTTACCAGAGTCGCTTAAAAGCTGCCTGCATCAGTGAAAGCCGACTGACAGGCGGGGAGGGAAGGTCAGAGGTGGAGTTCATCACCTCTCTAACAAAATTAATCAAGGGGAGAAAATCAGAACACGTTTGCTATTGAACGCTCAGTCAATGCTCACCGTGTACAGCATCTTGGTGTGGTCCCAATTTAGAATCAAATGGGAATGAGAAAGACTGAGGAGAAGCCCAAGGAGGGAGGAAAAAACCTTTTATTGAGGGAGGGAGGGGAATGAGAGAGGGGCTGGTTAGGAAAAGCCTCCGTGCCCTGGCCCCAGCCCCTTCCCATGCCCATCTGAGAGAGGCAGGACCTGACTTTGCCTTGGGAGGGGCAAGGACCCTTCAGAGGGTCTCTCCTCTGGGGGATTTTCTTCAGCAAGACATTTGTTTTTCACTGGGAAATGGAGGAGTGAAACATCAAATTCAACCTTTCAGTGAACCTTGCTCCTGAAGCGCTGTGCCGTGCTGACAGCTCTGCGCTCTGCACAGCCATCCTATCCCTTTCTGCATCCTACCGTTATTTGTGCCCCAGATTTGCTTGTTCTCAGTGGGTTTCCTAAGATAAAAACAGTGCGTTTGTAACGAAAAATATTAGAAGAAGTGTGTCTCTGCTTTGTAAGCATTCATGCTCCCTTGAAAGTCTATTTTTTTTTTTAAAAATGAGAAGCCTGCATGCTGCCTGCCTGGTCCTCAGCTTAGATTGTTTAATTCTCAAAAGCTACTTGTCAAAATTAGCAAGACAAGGGCAAGAGGCCAAGTTACAGTTAATTTGATTATTAGAGGAGCATGCTAAATTCACATTTCTTTTCCTTCCCTTTTTAAAAATAATTTTGTGTGAACCTTTTACTACTGTGTTCAAGAAATGGCATTCAGTGAACGTTTGCTAAGTTTCAAGGTTCTGCTTTCAAGAGAGCATAGTTTCGAGAGCCGTGCAGCAGGAGGCAGAGCTTTTTAGGTTTCCTTTGGTAGCCAGCCATAAAACAGACTTGTTGCAGAAAAGCAAAGGCAAAGTAAAGGCAGAGCAACAAGCACTTCCTTGCTCTTCGAGGAAAAGCAGCTTTTGAAATGAGGCCACATCTGCTGATTGCACCCGGCGGCTGAAGGGAAATAAACTTGGACAAAGGCTCTGTCTGGGGGCTGCTCAGGTTGGATTTTCAGGCAGGATGCACATTGCTTGAATTTCTTCTTCACTCCCCTCTTGACTCCCGCCATGAAACCTGACAGGGCTGCTTATGGGATTAGCATGGAATGGAGCCTCCAGCCTGAAAAAGCTCCTAAAACAACGCTTGTAGGAGCAGAAGGGAAATTACTAGACTTTCAGGTCTTGAGAAGGGTTTACATTCAAGTAACCTACCACAATAATAACAATATTTAGCAGACCTACTGGAGTAGTGGGAAACAGTGGCAGACCAAGGCTTCACTCCACTGTTGGTTTTTAAGCAGATGAGGCCAATGTTTGTGAGAGGTGGCAGAGCAGGGGTTGTCATGGGGGCGAGGAAGACCTGGAGGGATTAATGCCCAGCTTCTGAGCCGGGGGATCCCGTCTCATTCCACAGACAAGCACACGCAGTGGGGGTGTGCAGGAAGGGATTCTGTTTCATCTACACTCGTACCTGCAGCACTGAACAACAGTTACAGGATTCAGCCTCCTCTCCTGAACTGCCCAGAGCTGCATTCACTCTACACCTGGGGTCAGCTTTACTGCTTTTCTCGTGTTATTTTTTTGCAATACAACCAGCAGGGAGGAGAGGTGGGGAGCAGTAAAATGGTAAAATATATTCTTCAGCATCTACACCGAGGAAAAACATAGTGCTGTGTTATAACATCTGGAGCCAATCCTTCACAGAAGTGTGAAGTCTCCTGATTTTTTTCTGCTAATGGCTTGCAGCACATCTGGGCAGCAGACAGGGAGCAGGGACCAAAACCTCCTCCCAGTTCCCAAGTCTGGGCAGGACCAAGCCCTAACCTTGCCGATGAAGGCTCTTCTGCCTGCCTGGACTTTTCCTGTGGGAGGCCAGACCTTGCCACCAAGCCTCCCGGGAGGCTGGGCTGTTGGCAGAGCCGCCGGGTTTGTTTTCCCACAAGGAGTCCCTGGACCACGGGCTGTAATTTCTGCATTGAGGCCTGGTAGCTCTGCTGAGTGCTCAACCAGTGGGTTTGGCCCTTAGTGATAACAGTGTAATAACATATTGTGCTGGGTCTCGGCGCAAACATGCTATTTAATAACATAATAAATGGGAGTCCAGAGAATATGTTTACGAGACATACAGTCCCTGAGACGTTTGCTCCTCTGGTTGCCATGGCTACTGTAGTTGTCTGACAATATTAGGAGGAAAATGTTCACATCATTTTTTTTTTCCTTTTATTTTATTTTTTTCTCCTAGAATAAAATATGATACCTGAGAACTAAATTCTCCCCTGGTATAGCTGCAGCTTTGTTTCCAGTATCACACCCAGGATGTGTGTATACATTGAGGTGTTTTTCCCCTGGACTCACCCAGCTCCAAGGGTTACCCCAAATTACCTATGTGTCCCTCCTCCTCCCTTAACCCTTTGGCTGCTGCTCTGTGTTCTGTAAGAAGGATCATGGCAGGTGTAGGGGAAGAAAGATTATCTCTGCGATTGATTTTTCTTGTGTACAAGAAGGTCAGCATGATTTATTTAAAGGCAAAATTTTAAAACGGCTTCACTGGTGCTCAGAGGAGTGTGGGTGCTCCTGTTTCATTTCATACCTCCAGTTTAGACCAAGTCAGCTGGGAATCAATTTAAGAAAACAAACAAACAAACATTAAGCTGAGCTGCCCTGTTGTAAAGACAAGTGCAACCATAGCAAATGGACCTTACTCTTTCTGACCTGGATAATGTAACGCTTTCTCGTGCTTTTTACGCTGCAAAAAAAAGAGCATCCCATTTTTCAGCCACTCTTCCATACTCTGGTAATCCCGAAAGCTCCAGGCATTGAACGTCAAGGAGGACAGCCTTTTGGCTGCAAAAGGCTATTACTTCCGATCCATCCTACCAGCTGCCACTTTGCAGCCCCCCTTTAAAAGCAGACAACGGATGACAAAATTAACATTTCTGCTTCCTTCATCCCCTTCCCGAAATTGGGAGTTTCATTTCTGCAGCTTACTTCTGAAATTAACAAGCCACAGAGCTGCGGATGGGGTTGCTTAGCAATGCTGCACAAAGATGTCTTTGAGGCAGTGCTTAGCTCCAGCACTTCAGCTCAGATGAACCTAATGTTCCTGTCACAAATCGGCACGTAACTCCTTAAAGCATCACTTTATTGTAAAATTTAAATGTTAAACATTTAGATACAAGCATCTCATACTTAAAATGACCAGTCAATTTTTCTTTAATCTTTGTCCTTTAACATCGTAAGAGACTGCTCTACAATTTATTCCTTCCATACACATTAAATAACTGAGGCAGCGACACAAGATTAGAAATGTATTGACATCATTTTTACCTTTGCTGACCATTGCAGCAAATTAAAATCACCTGCTGGTAATAATCCTCCAAACTCAAGGTTTAATAATTCCACAATCTCTGCAACTGCAGTTTTTGGTGGTTGATCCAATTATCCACTGGTAAGCAGGAAAGAAAGAAAAAGAAAAGCAATGTAACTGAAGATACAGGAAGGTAAAAAAAAAAAAAAACAAAAAACAAAAAACAAAAACAAAAACAAAAAACTATTAAGCTGTCATTCCCTCTGATAATCCTTGAATTGATATCTGCCATCTGCCTATGTGGTCAAAATTAGGTTATTAGAGAGAACAAGTAAAGCAGCCACCCCAAGTGGTTCGTTTTTTTGTGGTCATGGAGAAAGCACCAAGACTGAGCAAGCTGTAGAGTCAGACATCCAAGTTATGCAGAGAGGACATCAATGCAAGCTGAAAAGAAAGCGCCTCTGGAGCAAGGTGTTGTTCAACAGCATGCAGCGGCATCTGTTCTGAGGTCCGTGGCGAACGCTTGCTTCAAATGGAGCCATCACAGAGAGCTTTAGAAGAGCAGAATGGGGCCTTGTGACTTGTAATCTAAGCCTAGAGAGACAAGACTGAGGGTTGGAGACAAAAGTTTTCATTCCCTCAGCTTATCAATGAGAAAAAAGAGGAGCACTGATGCAAAAGGACCTTTAAAAGCCAGTCCAGGGGCAAACTCAGCTGGAGGACCCTGGGATGGCTGATTTTAGTCCTACTTGCTGAGAGATGCTTTCCACTGTTTCAGTGGCTTCTGCTCTTTCATTTTGCTTTTAATTTACATTACACAGTTTAACCATTATTATAGCCCCTTCAGGCTATTTATTCTTTGAGGATAAAAGATGAATGGAAGCCGTGTGTTCTGGAGCTGTGACAGCTCGTGAACAGTCACTACTGTTTCTGCTGCTGTACAACAAAGACTCAAGTTTTGGGGCTGTACCTAGAGAGGCCAAAGGGTAGTTCAGCATCTGGACAAGAACATGGACATTTGGACACCCACCCATTCTGTTCTGCCACTGTCTTTCTTATCTCACCTGTTCTTTATACATCATGTCAGGTTAGCAAACTAATCTAACCTTGTAGTTAGCCCTGCTCGGAAAAGGGGTTGGACTACGGACCTCCAGAGATCTCATCTGGTCTGAATTGTGGTGTGATGCAAGAGAACATTTAGCCTAGGGCACCTTGAAGTCAGAGGAAGCCTTCTGCAGGTCTGTCTGCACAGGCCCTTACTGTCAGCAGCTCTCTTCAGGTGCCTCAGACATCACCCCAAACCCTTGGTCCCTCCACAGCCAGGAGGCCGCTCAGGTCCCCACAGCTTGTTCCTCTGTCAGTTCACAGGAGATCAGGCCGCCAGGGACCTGGTCATCCCTCTTGTGGCTTTGCTTGGCTGGTGCTCTCCAACTTCTGCTTTGATCTGTTCTCCAAGGGGGAAGAACGCCAAGCCAATGCCAAGGGCACTTCCTTGACAGGTCTGCTTGCAGTGCCAAGTCCCACTGAGGATACTGGCTCTAACGGGAAAAAGCACCCCAAGAGAGAAGAACTGCTTGCTATTTCCCACTCAAAAGTATCTGAGAATCATTAATATGAAAATCCGCTGTGTTTTCCTCCCCCCTTCCTGTGATATTTAAGCTAATAATATTTCTTGAAGCAAAGAGAAAGGTATTTTAATGGAACATGCTCAGCAGATGGGATTGCAGTGGCTCTAGCTGATCTAATTACTCTCCATCTCTGTCATAGTTCTATGGCATACTTCATAGACTTACGTATTTCTTATAAATCTTGTGATTTTACAGCCCTAAGAAATGAAACAATAACATTAATTGATTTGGAAAGTTGCCCACCAAATGCACTAATAAAGGTAGCAAGCGGCTAGTTGTGTCAGTAAATGAATGCTAAGAGGAACAGAGAAAATTAAAGCCCATAATTCCAACAAGAGCCACTTAACTCTTACAAATCAGCATTATCCCCACTGCTTCTGGCCAGAAGACATCCTCAGAAATCAGGCTCAAATGCTCTAGATGGTTAATTTCAGGAGGGATTTCTAAACCAGGGAATTTTTGTACCAGCACTTCTGCCCCTGAAAACAACAGATGCAAGTGAAGAATACAAAGGGGAAAAAATGAAATAAAAAGACTGTTTTGATGAGCAGTCCTCATAAAACTAAGAGCAAATTTCTGAGTGGGATCACTTGGCCCATGTGCTCAGTACAGAGCATTGCTTGATGCCTGAGCTGACTATACATCCCACAAGAACCTTATGCTCTCTATCAGCTTTGCCTTTTCTTCTTCATTTAAACAGGAATATACACTGTATGCCCATGCCACAACTGCAGGAACCCAGGTGCTTGCTTTGCGAGCAGACAGTCCCTGAGCTGTGCTTTGCTCAGCACCCAGCCAGCCCCAGGAAGGCGAGGGGCAGCAGAGGGCCAGGAACCATTTACAGGGGAAAAACACCTCTGCATTGCTCAGCGCCTCTGCATTGAGGGTTTCTGCTCCAGGGGAGGCCACCAGCACTGAGCCAGAAGTGTTGTCCCATCTGTCTGGGGCAGCTGCTGTGAAGCAGATCACGGTTTCTGGGCCCCGTAATTGATTTATTTCTCCTCAGTGTGTCTCAGGGAGGCTGACAGTGAAGTTCTGGGCTGTGAGGGGAATCTGCTGTCCTCCTTGACAACTGACATGATGGAGAAAATTGCAATGTCACCACTTATTAGGAACAGCATATTTAATCACTATGAGGAAGGACCGAGACGGGCCCCGGGCAGGTCCCAGGCCGATGACCAGAGGAGCTGGGATTCCCCTGGAGCTGGTGGCCCCAGGCTGGGCAGTGGGCTTTTGGAGAGAGAAGCTCAGGACCCAGGGGGTCTGCTGGGCCCCATGGGCTGCCCCAGCCTGTCCTCATGCTTGACCTGTGCCTCAGCTCCCCTTGCCAAGAGACACAAGGAACAATGCGCTCCTTTCTGTGATGGTGCCTTGACATTCCTGCCTGTGCACAAGGGATGAAATCACAGGGGGGACTAGTGGAGAACAATTCATTTTCTTCCTAATTAGAAAGCATCCCCATCTCTCGCCCCAACTGGGTGAGAAACCTCTTGCTGGTGCTTGCAAAGCCCCTATCACAAGTCATTTTAGGGCCGCTTACAGCACTGAGGTAAGCTGGCTTCAGCTGCAGGCTCTGCCCCATCCTTTGAGTGACCACCGTGAGGGCATCGCCTCTCTGTTCATCAGGCCATGTCACCCACCATCACCCTCTTCTACTGACTTAGACTCCAGTGCCTCCACGTGCTATCTTTTCTCTCTATTAGACAGCCAGCACTTTGGAGACAGGTCTGTTTCTTCCTAAGGGGCTAAATAGCACACTGAAGTCTGCAGCTCAATTAGGCCGAGGAAGCATTGCTGTAGCAATACATTAACTTCCCACCTGGCTGGTGCTGTGGGCATCTGCAATACCGATCAGTAACAGCACAGAAATCTGTATTGGCCATGGAGACCCTCAACAGAGGAGCAACAGGGAAATGTTTGCACTGTCAGAGACAGCTGTCAACGAGATACCTGGTTTTACTTTCCCTGCCCCTAGTATCTTATCTCTTTTTTGCTTGTGCCGCAGGACTCCCCAGGACAATGCATCCAATTTTCTTCTTCCTTCAGACCCAGCCTGCAGAAAGGAATAATCACCAGCAATAGACCAAACAAATTCAGGGGAACCTTTAGTGCTGGGAAGTGACACTAACAATCTTTGCCATTAGCAGAGGATGACTCCTCTAGGAAGATCAGCAGCAGGCTCAGTGCTGACAGTCAGACATTATATCAGTGGTGAGGAGAGAGCTTTAAAAATACAGATTGCTCTGGGAAGAAATATTTGCATAAATATTTTACTCCTAGCTGATATCACATCTCCCCAAATCCAGCCCTGCCTGGGAAATGAAACAAGCTTTTTTGTATGCTGTGCACAGCCAAGGTAATGGGAGATTTTCTGCTCTAAATGGAGATAGTAGAACCGTATTCGGCAGCTGAAAAATTGCCTCTCACTTTCCTGAAGCCAGTTTCACTATCACAGTTCTCATACAGGGAGGGTGTGTTTGTACAGGGAAATAATCTCTCTCACCAGAAAAGTGTGACAGCACTTTAAGTGTCAGGCCTGCAAGGATAGTAATCTCGTAGGTAAGAGAAGTGCAATACAACATCATAAATGCAGATTCATATTAAGAAGAAGCAACTAATCCAACAAACTCTGTTTTTACCCAGAACATCCTTTTTTCTAATTTATTTTTCTTTTCTTTTCCTTCAGCTCAGTTTGAATCCTTTGAAAAGAGCTTAGATGATTGCAGGTGATTCTCTGCAGACAAAAGAAATGATAGACTTCTCGGTACTTTTATTTTTACATGTACAACTGACAGAGCAGATTGCCCTGTTGTAACAGCTGTAGTTCTAAAATCCTTCCAGGTATTGTGTTTTTGAAGAAACCATTACAAAAAATGCCATTTGTATTTTATATTTGTTTGGGTTTCAGTTCTTTCCTTTCTCTGGATTTTTTTTTTTTTTTTTAATTTTTTAGTCATTTCAATTTTTGTTTTGTTTTGAACTTGCATGTATTTTAATTAAAGTAAAAATGTTAATGCCAAACAAGTGTTCACACAAACCAGCTTGGAGCAATAACTCCCCCAGTGATCCACCTAAAGACAGAAAATATAGTAGGTTGCGGTTGTGCCTTTACACTGAAATATGTTGAAAGCTATGTCTAATGTTCTCCCATTTTATTTCTTCAGTCCAGCCTGGTGTTCACACTCTTAGGATGTGCTGGGGCTGAATGTTATCCTCACAGAGAACCCTCAGTTGTCACAGCCTGTTATATGGGAAGCAAAGTGGCCAATATCTGTAAATTCTGCACCACCATGTTAAATTACTCAGTGCTACATAAATATGACAAGGGAAATGCAAGGGAATTATAATCAATATGCCAACATACCTACTGTCATATGAGGCTGCTCAGGCTGGCTTTATATCTTTTGCTACAGTCACTCTGAAGTCTTCTCTCAGCGCAAGAGTATAATCGCACAGCATCAATAACATATTAATATATTCCTGTGTACAAAGCAGCTCTTAATAATTACCCCAAACCTTAATTTGCTGAGACTCAATTACACTAGCAGCTCATTGACATTGTTAAGGTTAATAACTCAGTGATTCATAAGACAGGACACATTACAAATCAAATTGATTGTAGTAATTGCGGCATTGAACCATATGAACAACAGGCGACGTGTTATTTAGCAACACTGAAGCAACAACATTCGCTGACACCCAAGTCGTGTGGGAGAACTGCAGTGGTTCACAGCACACTGCTTTAAGCAGGCTCTCTTACAGTAAAGTTGCAGCAGCTTTGAACATGGGATTCTTTCCTACATGGCAAATTTCACAGCCTGGCTCCTATCTGCAGGGAGACCCGGATCCTGAATCTCAGCTGTCCTCTCCCAGGTAATTAGAATGTAGACCCTAAGAGTATGTATCAAAACCCATCTGCTGTGCTGTAATTGCAGAGCTTAGGAGAATCCAGGCAGATATTTCTGGTGGGCTGGTGAGAAATGGTGACTTCTGTCCTGCTGAGCCTGGCTGTGTTAGGGACCTGCTGCAACAGATTGCTCGGTGGGAGAATCACTCCGATTACCACTGGAGTTACCCTGGCACTGGCTTGACCTTTTGCTCTTAGAGGGACCTTCTCAAATATTTCTGTTTTTCCTCTGCGTAGTTGTAGTGAGACAGGACTGCTCTTCCTTGCCATCATCATCACAGAGTAAAGGAGTGATGGTTTTATGTATGTGTTGAAGTGACTTCTCAAATGAATCTTAATCACATGGGCTAATTAGAGTCTGTGTTTGTTAATCAAATGTGAATAGCAGTCTGATTTCTCTATTTAGATAAATGTCGGCTGGAAAACCTCTTGGCAGATGGGCAAATGTTTGCTACCCAGAAGTCTAAGTGGGCATTTTAGCAGGTTGCAAACATAATTTCACAGCTAATTGGGAAAAAATAAAAACAACAATTCTAGTGTCCACCATAGGGTCCCAGAACCTTTTCCAAGCACAATGGGAGCCAGTGAAGTATTGTACCTCAGGGTCTGCATTTGGTAGTCCTGGTTTCTCCTTGGGACCTGCTGGCAAGAACTGTGCTAAGCCAACACACGACTGCCCAGCTCTCTCTCCCCCATGAAGTATATCAGAGTGAGATTTCATTGTCTCAGTCCAACCCGGCCTATTCCCATCTCAAGCTGATAAGAACCAAGTAAAAGACACCAAAATCCTTCACTTGGGAAAGCAGCTGTGAACAGAAGCTGATGTTGTGTCCAACCTAACTTTTATCCAAGTTTATAATCCTCAAGGAATCAAAGAAGCCAGATATGTTTATCCTTAGCATGTCCTCAGGACTCTTCCTGGGGGAGCAAATGATGACAGTGCTTTCTCTTCTGCCAAGCTGTCCCTTCCCCCTCGACTTCGTGGATCTCATCTGGTGCACTGGAGCACAGCACCACGCAGGGACGTCACCATCCTGCTGGCTCCTACAACGAAGAGCTGACAGCTGAAACTAGAATGCGATTTGGAGTGTGTTTGGGTTCCCTTTCGCTGTCAAGAATTACCCTGAAGAGTACTTAAATATCTCTCTTAATGATTGCTCTAAGTTACATGCTACCAATATTCCTAGCGCTTCCTCTGCCAGCTAAAGTGCTAAATATCCTGATTTTATCGTGCATACCTATGGATTACGAATAGATCTTATTAACTGCTCAGAACTGACACATCTATTTGAATAAAGGGGCTCATTTCTTTGCAGGCAGTAGAACAATCTTCCTGTTATGCTAATAAATATAGACATTTGCATAAATGTAATCAGATGTTGAGTCTTACTGCATATGTAGCCCTGCATTATGTCCTCGGCTCTTGTGTGCTTGAAAGATCTGCTCCTGCACTGAGGCTGCAAGGAAACAGCTACTGAATGTTTGGATGGGGCAAGGTCTGGGAAAGAAAGAGGTGAGAGTTTGTCCTTCCAGAAGTCAGTCTCCACTTCTACAGAGAAATGTATGATAGAGACACTGTATCATAGATTGTGTATAATATATATTGTATTGCAGATAATAAGAGAAGGGAATTGTCTCGGTGTTGTCTGGAAGAGCTCTGTGCTCGACTAGCCCTTTTGATGAATAATGTACCAAGGCATATTACAGCTTTGTACTTTGTTAAAATATGTGAATGCAGCACCCCCAGAAACGTGTGGCATCTGGCACTACCACGTGCTGTTGCTATTAAGTGCAGGAGAAAACAGGAGGGGAAAGCTCCAGCCTCTATGTAACTGATGGTGAATAACCATTTCCTTCACCTTCAGCTATAAAAAGAAACAAACAAAACATTCTGCAAACCTGGGGAGAGCAACAGCTTAAATGCTGGAGGGACTTGGTGGCCATGCCCCCTGATCTTCTGCACAACACAAAGGGATTTTGTGTCTTGAAGAGCCCTGCACAAGGTTGAGCTGAAGCAGGTTTTTTTCAGCACAGGAAAGGACAGAGTTCTTGCAGCCTCCCTTCTTAAGCTGACTTACTGCTGTAATTGCTAGAAAGGTGCAGCTTCTTTCCCAGCTGCACAAGTATTAATGGCAACCGTCTATATCCCTGCTTATCTGCACACTACTGCTTCTTCTCTCCCATTCCACTGTGTTCTTTACTCTAACGGTACTGAATTCACTTTTGGAGGGCAGAAAAGTGCTGTCTTCCCTTTTTAACACATGTGCAAATGCTCAGCAGATGTCTGCTTCCCTGTGTGAAGCCTTATTTGGAGTGAAAACTAGGATACATTGCGCTTTAATAAGGGGAAGCTCTCGTTTAGTTTGAGATGCATACTGTTGGCAGGTGAAGTCAAGGTATACCTTCAAGACAAAAACAGATGCACCCTTCATGCAGACTGAACCATAAGCCAAATCCCCCACGTTCCTTAGCTTCAGTTTCCATCTGGACTTCTGGCTCAGAGCTCTGATAATGAGTCCTTTCTCTCCTGCTCTTCCCTCCTTGCTCACTGAGGAGGGGCTCGGAACACCAGGCTGTGAATGCAAGGGCTTATGCAAAGTATATGCAGGTCTTCAGGCAAAACAGTCTGAGAGCTATTATTTATTCATTTGAATAACACTCTCCATACATTTCTAAATGCTTCAGAGGCAAAACATTACTACAGGTTCACCGGGGCGCTAGCTAGGGACTCTTCATGCATTTTCAAACCATTATTTCTAACTACAGTTTATAAAAGTCTCTTCAAAGAAAAATGACTTCAGGTTCCCCCTCAGTTCCCCTTTCCCTTCACCACTGAGCACCTGGCACTGACAGTATGCTGCTGTAGGGTTGCACACACGGTCTTTGCTACTGGGATTGAATATTTCTCTATGGAAGAAGGAAGAGACTATTTATCTCTGGCAATGCTTTTTCCTTGTTACAAGGTAAGGAAGCTCCCAGGGCAGTCTGTAAGTTTGTGCAGGTCGCATTAGCACCAGAAACCCAGCACCCACCAGCCTCCCTGGGGGGTGCAGCCTCTGCTCCCAGCCCAGCTCATCGCATTGCAGCTGGGGGTCAGGAGAGAGGAACCTTCCTAGCAGAAAAACGTGCTGGATAGCCCTGAGCAGCCACCAGGAGCTTGGGTTTTCTGGAGGAGAGCAATGGTGCTTGCAGGAAGCAAGCACTAGGAAATAATGTCAGTAGTGCTACGGGAGTGTGAATAATGGGAACAAATTACACCTCTCTCCTGAGAAGGAGAACCACTTTTCTATCAACTTCTCTTTCTGGACACAGTACTGCTCCCACCTAATAAATATTTCCACTTTCTTCCCCAAAAGTAACTTGGCTACAGACTCTTGCTTCCCCTCAAGGCACTGGGTGGTTTTCTAGTTAGTGCATTTCTTTCCACCTTGCTACTTTCCCCAGGTATTGGGGAATACGAACCTTTCAGTTCGTATTGAATTCCCCCCTTTATCCCCATGGGGACTGTTTAACTAAGGTGCTCTGATAACAGCAGGCTGCCCTGCTTAACTAGAGGTTGCTTTTTTTCCTTCACAGCTGAGCCCTCTTAGATGCCAGGAACTTCCCTGAGTGTCTCTTTGCCTGACACATAAAAATAACTAAAAGCAGCTCCCAGAGCAGAAGCAGCTGTTGCTCAATGCTGCTCCAAACTCTCTGGCACCCAGAAGAGCAGGCAGTGCCTCCACTGAGGGCAGTGGCTCACCACCATGCCCCAAATTCCTGAAGGTGCCCTTGCCTGCCTGATGGATTGCCTTTGGTTCACAGCTCTGCTTCGCTGCAGTCCTCTGCCTCTGCTCCCAAAGCAGAACTAAGCAGGGGAACGTGGCAACAGTGGGCTTCTGTATGCTGGAAAATTGTGTAACAAAGCTCACTGTGAGATCTTATGAAAGGGAAGAATTAATTTTTTATTAAAAAATATTTCTGAGCATGTTGACCACTTGCTTTCACACCTCCATGCTTTTAAAGCAAAATCTCTGCATCCAAGAGGCCCAGGCAGGATCACTCATGTGCGGCACAGAGCATGGGATGCAGGATGCTGGGCCGATGCTGTGTCTCCTGGGTTCCTCTTGTCTCTGATATTTGTGTGGGTTTTATGTCCTGTTTCTCTAGTCTCTCACACTGGGCTAACATTAAAAGCAGCAGCATTAGTGATGTGATTGTCTTATTTTTGCTGTCAGAGTACAGGGTCTGCTGCTGGCAGTCAGCTGTGCTGCTGCCATAGCAAGGGACAGGTCTCTGCGGCTTTTTGACTGAATGGAAGCAGTGTCCTTGGTTATCATTCTTGAAATGCTCACACCCACACCTCCACTCATGCTTTGTTCATCCCAGCCTGGGTATTTGTGCCTCACTCCCTGCACATGTTCTGTACCAAAGGCTGGAGCTGGAAGTGGCCACCTGCCAGCAGCCTGAGTCAGGGAACAGGGCTGGCAGAAAGCTGCCTGCTGCCACTTCTCGCTTCTCCATAACTTGGTGAGGCAGCTCCAGGAGCTGACAGAACTTGTGCACAG
>CM021788.1:5609319-5649558 GCA_011076525.1 Nettapus auritus
CCCCCCCCCCCCCCCCCAGATTCTGTTAATTTGCCTCATTATCAGTTGTTTCCTAAATTAAAGTTTCTTCCAGCATGCCCTTCTGTAGCCAATCCCTTATAATGACCACAGATAAGGGCATGAGGCCCTTAGGTGCATACAAGCCTCTATGGTGTTTGTTGACTTTTTTCCCTTTGCAACTTTTTCTCTTGTTCCTCCTTTTGTTGGAGGATGACTGTGGCTGGGTTCTCCTTATTCCTCATGGTGGAAAGGAGCTTCCTTCACCTAAAAAAAGGGTGAGTTCCTATTTAGTATTGCAATGTAAGAGGAGGAGGGTGCTTGCTATTAGGATGTGACCTAGGCCGCTTCCATTTAGGCACTCCATGTGGTGTTGGTGGCTGAGGTACCTATAGAAGGCGTTGTGGAAGGCTGCTTAAATCCCACGTCAATAGGGGAGAAGGTTCAAATGAGTTTGTTCCAAGGGGAAAACTCTTGTCATAAGTAGGTCTCACTCAGAAGAACTAATAGGGGACTTTATGTTCTTGGATCTGCCCAAGTGACCTGTGGGTGGGCACCAGAAGCACTAAGTGAGGGGAAAATCTATCTTGAATCTAATGCCTTGTTTATTTTTAAGGGGCTGTAAATCACCAGGGATGCTCAGATGTGGCAGCAGCTTGACACTGGGAAACAAGAAGCATCAGGTAAGGAGAAAATCTGTTTTATGTTTGAGATTTTTTTTTTTTTAAGAGGCTGCAAATCACCAGGGATGCTCAGATGTGGCAGTGGGTTGACCTCACGAGAGAGCTGTTTGCTTTTAGGTGCTTGAGATGACTGTCAGTGGGAACGTGCATTACTGCTTTTAACTATTCCTCCTGGTAGGAGGGACAGGGAAGAATGGCTTAGTATGAGGCACCTCTTGCCATCAGTTGTGAAACCTAACTGGCCTTAGGATGTGATTTTTGTTGGCGAGGGTTCGATATTTTGTGATTGATATGGTCTTAGATTTGCTGTCTTTTTGCTCTATGAATGCTCACTCTGGTTAGCTGAGGATGTGTCTGTAGTCTTTTCGGCAAGCTGCTGCTGGGAAGGGCAGGCTGGGCTGCTGTCCCTGGGCTCTCCCCAGGACACCTGCCTTGCCTTGCTGGTTGAGGACTGATGTGTAACTATGCCTGTCGCTGAGATGTCAAGTAGATTTATTTATTGGCTCTGCTTTCCCTTGCTTTTTATGTTGTAGAGAACTCGTGGGATTTTTTCACAAAAGAGTTGGAGTTTGCTTTTTCAGTCAATGTGTTTTCCTACTGCACAAAACCTCTCAATTTAACTGTCCCCCAGATGCAACTTTTCTTTTTACAAACTAGTGAAGGATGATGTTGTCACAGGCCCCATCTCTGATATATGTCACAGATTTCAAAGCACTTTATGAATGAGATGAGTAGCTCTCTCCCAATTTTGCAATTAGTGAAGGAGTAACAAGATGAGCTCCTCATTTCCCTCCCCTGCACCACTTGCAATGAATCCAGGTCTTCAGTGATTCTATTCAAGCTCCCTCTAGGACAGCTGGAGCAAGGCAAGAATGAGTGCTGTAAAATGATCTGCTTTCAAGCACCTTTGGAGCTTTTTTATTTCCCAAATATAAATTCCTGTTTCCTTACCATCAAAAAATAAATAAAATAGCAGTGTCAGAAGTATCCTTGCACCCTAAACATAAGCCTTGCTTGAAGATCTCCATGAATCTTTACTCAAAAGTGACGACAACCTGGAGACTTTTTATTTGTCTGTGGGAAGCTTTTATTTTTCTACTAAGTTGCAGATCTGCATTTGTGTGCTATATGAAGAGGGGAGGACTGCATTTCTTACCTAGCACATGATAATTTAGGGGGGAAACACATAGAAAATAAATGAATTCCTAAAAACAAGTTCAGGAATGTGATGAGGAGGCTTCTTACCCAAGCAGTCTTAGGATCTTCGTGCTGCTGGCCTGTAGGGTCAGCTTCTCCAGCGAGGGCTGAAACGTGATGGTGGAAGGGTACCCAGGAGGTGGTGCCTTGACCAGGGAGTAAATGTGGCTGTCAGCTCCCAGATTCCCCCTCCCCCATAGGTCTCCACTGCTGAGTGGATTGCTGGAGAAATAAATCAGAGGCAGGGAAATTCTTTGGGAAAGAACAAGGAGGATTTAATGGGCTTGAACTACTGCAGAGTAGCGCAGGCAGGGTGCTGTGGGGAAGAGTTGCTGCAGGGAAGCCTGCTCCCAGCCCGCTCCTTGGGGCTG
The DNA here is from genome assembly GCA_011076525.1 of Nettapus auritus. NCBI lineage: Eukaryota > Metazoa > Chordata > Aves > Anseriformes > Anatidae > Nettapus > Nettapus auritus. Next base: position 5,611,568 of record CM021788.1, read on the forward strand.
GCAGTTTCTGCAGAACTTCCTGGGTGGTGAGCAGGGACTATTGCCAGGCTGGTGGGTGAGGAATCTTTCTCCTGCAAACAAGAGCGTGGTACCAACCCAAGCTGAGACTGTCAGCGTGCATGTGTTACGGGGGACAGAAGGCGAGGAGAGGAAACCTGCTCCACAGCCCTCCTACAGTGAAGTCTATTCACTCTCTCAAGCCTGTGCTCTCTAGGCCTACTGTAGGGCCACTGAGAGGTTCAGGGGATGTCCCCCTATGGATACAGCCCAGGGCAGACCTGGCCTTGCTTCCACAAGAGCCGAATTTCCAGCTGCTGCACCGAATCCACTGCAGCTTCCATTAATGTCGGGTCCTTTCAGAGGAGTCCAAGCACCAAGGAGTGGTTCTGCTTCCAGGGCCCCTCCAGCCCTGACAAACGACCTTATCTCAGAACTGAGTAGCTCCAAAATCTGTTTATATCAGTGCCTTATGTGTAAATGTGCTGCTGAAAACACTGCCTGCCACTGACACCTCTGTGCCTTGTTGGCTGAGTTTGGGATTTTAAAAGCATTTAGTTCCCCATCGCTCCCCACCACAACAACTCTTCCTGTAGCTGCTAAAGGTCAAACAGTAAGTGCAGCATTAATGTATATGAAATAAAAGTAGTCCTGGTCCCTGTGTCCCTACAGAATTCATTTAATACCCAGCCTGATGGAGAGGTAATTTATCCCAGGAATGATGACTGAAAGTTTGGCCATTTGGTACAGTTCCAAGACGCACACAGTACATTTGGCTTGGAATTAATGTAGGAAAGGACTTCTAGACATTTTAACAGGGCAGAACACTTGGAGGAACTGGAAAGTATTCTTGAGAACATTCAATGTCGCCCTAAATTAGACCATAAAAAGTAAGTGCTTTTTAAAAGCAATCTTGCACAGTAGGGTCTGCATTGTCAGAGCTTCCTGGTGATTTAGAAGTTCTCCTTCCTTGCAACTCCTGTGAAAATATAAGAAATGGGAATCTGACTGCTGTGAAAAATACCCTTGTCTTTAAATTTTGAGGTAAAGGTTTATATATATATAAATATGATAAACATCTCTAAACCAAAGCCCATAAACCTGGGAGTCTGACAGCAGAGGTGCAGTTAGTGAAGCACTGTCATGCGAGAGCAAACCTGGATTTTAAACCTTGTCGTTTGCAGTGATACTGAGTGAGAAGCTTGCTAGTGCTCTGATGGGTTCCCCTGCTCGTGGTCACGGTGCTTGCATTGGAGAATTGTGAGGAACAAGAAGGGAAAATCCCATAGCACAGAAGCAGCTTATTTGTTACTTTTTCTTGTTCTTTCTATGGCATTATTTGAGTCACCCTCGCATTTGCCACTTGGGTTTTTCCAGTGTTTCCTGAGTGCTTGTTTAAAACAATTATACCAACATGTGACAGGCCATTTCACTGAAATCAGATGAAATAAGGGGATACACCAATAAAAGTGATGGAGAGCCCTGCCCAAAGACAGCTGAAAGCTGTGGCTTGGGTCATCCAGAGGCAGATCTCTCTGTTAAGATGCTCAGACTTGATGGGCAAAGCATCCTGCTCCCTGCTCAGGACCCTGGCCATAGTGAGGCACAGGGAGCAGCACTCCCAGGATGCCCAGAACAAGCAGAAATAAAACAGGGCAGCAAAGTGGATCTGATGAAACTGCATAAAACCAATGCAGTGACAGGCATCCAACTGCAATTATTTTTGCTCCATAAACTCCACATAAGCTGTGAATGGTTATGAATGGAAAGAACAATCTCCTGTGTCTGGTCTAAAAGACCTGAAGAGCACAACAGACTTGCCTCCCAGTCAGCACGTTTTGTGCCAGAATACTGGGGCACTAAGTGCCATCTGTGTGACGCTGTTCTTCTCTGAAGAACTGCAGCTTTATCACCACTCTGTGCTTGCTGCTGAATCACAAAATGAAACGGAATGGCCAGGAGCTGTGTTTTTTTTTGAACGCATACAAATTCTGTGCCTGTTTCCTGTGTGTTCTTTGTGACCTATTACATTCCATACATGAGTAGAGAGATGCAAAACACGCCAGTGAGTCCCTTCGTTAGCCTTTATCTCTCCTCTTCTCACACAAGGTAGATGAAATACTTGTAATCCTGTCTGGACCCCTCTTATTAGGAAATGGTGATGGGAAAAGGGAAAGGCAAACTCTGTTTCTCACTGTTATAAATGATCTGGGAGCTGGAATAAATATACATTCACAGCCTAGAGTAAGATCCTGCAATTATCTATCCATAGAAAATCAGGCTAAAAACACAGCCAGGCTCTTTTGACTGTTCTGCTACTATTCATCTATTCAGACTAATCAGACTCAGTTCTCTTTTGTACTTTTGGTAGCATTGCATATATATTTTCTTGATAAAACAATTACTGACCCTGTAGATGTATCCTGATAGCATGTGTCCTCATCTTATTTTCAGTCTTTCCTCATCTCTCTTGCCTTTAGGTGCTTTTTGCTACACCTTTCTCAGGTGTTTACTTATTCCACCCTCCGACTCCTTCACTTACGCTTGCTGGCTTGTTTGATCAGACGTGCACACAAAAAGCAATCAAAACATTTCCCTGACAGCCCAAGAAACTGTAGTCATAACTGCAGCTGGAGCCTGCTCTTGCTGCCTGGCAGGGGCTCTGCTGCACCCAGGTATTCAGGGCAGGAGCCCTGGGCCTCCCTTTCTTCCCCCTCTGTTACTTCTTCAGTCGTCTCCTGAATCCAAGGCAATCATCAGTAACTATTCATGTGGTCTAAATTCTGCTCAACAGGTCTTGTTTCTCTGCAGAAATAAATGGTGTCCACTGCAGCCACCTGTCCTCACGCTTTGATGTCAAACAGCAGTCTTTCCTCTGCAGTGGCAGGGCTTTATTGCAATGTATTATTACATGCACATAACTTGCCCTTCTGGCTGTGGTCACAGCTGCCTAAAGCACCCTCCCTGGCCAGCATCTCCCCCTGACCCCCGCTTATGGGGTCGTCATTCCCTTTCCTGGTCTCTGTCCTTAATCTGCTGCCTTGTCGCTGCCTCTGGGTCAGCCCCTTATGGCTGCGGTGCTGCTGCTCCCGGGATGCCAGCGCGAGTGGGAGCTGGCCTGCAGGGACACTGCCAAGGCAAAGCCCAGCAGAGGCACTGGGGGGTTAAGAAAACAATGTGAAGAGGAATTAGTGAGGGGCAGGGAGGCGCTGGCCTTTCCCAGAGCCTCAATGAAAAGCCCTTTCAGAGCCGTTTAGCCTCCTGTCAGCAGAGGGCTGGGTGACCCTGGGGACAAGAGCCCTCCAGTTCTTGTCCGTACCTGACTGTTGTGGGTCAGCTTGTGGTTTGCAAACTTTTCTGAGAACGTGTGCACAGACAAAAAAGAAAAAAATTGTGGTAAAATCCTGGTAAATAACATTGCCTTCTCCATCAAGTGCTTGACAGGGAAGGGGAGGACACAAACACAGCTCAGGAAGACTTATCCTAATCTCTAATGACACATCAAGCTAGCAGCAAGCAGAGGAGGGGCTCTTAAACAACAGCCAAGAGCAAAAGAGAGTAGTCATTTTCCATGTTTCTAGTATTTTTGTCATGTCTATTAGGTGACTCTTAATTGTTCCAGCAGCCTTACAGCTCTCACTGAGTTGGGATCTTTCCTGGCTCAGCCTGTGGGTCCCACTGTGGTCTGTACAGGGGCTTTGAGGCAGCACAGCTGGCAGGTGAACACTTAGGCTTTACATGACATGGGGGATCTGCAGATACCAGCAGTATTTGAATGTTTTTCAAAGTGCTGCCTCCTTGCTTGCCTTCCCCCTGTGCCAGGAGAGCAGCGATGTCAGTGCTGTGTAAACCAGGCTGAGCTGGCAAGGCCCTGCTGGTAAATGCACCCCGAGAGGAGGGTGCCCTGGGTCTGGCCTTGCTGTTCCTGCTCTAGGAAGCCAGTATCAAGGGGACCTTGCATAAACTCTTGCACTTAGAGGGAAAAGTTTCTGGCAGCATGCTGCTGGGATAGGAAGGGTCCCTGCTGAGGAGAAACTTCCTGGCTTTGTTTAACCACGTGTTGCTGAACACCTTCAGGAAAATCAGTGGGTAAAATCTTCTGACCTGAGCTACTGTAGGGCAGGAGATCAGAACAAAATGATTGCAGTGGCTCTTCTAGCTCAGGGAAAATGACAAAGCAAGAAAGCATCTGAACTCTGCCTTGAGAGTGAGCCAGGGAGGGCTGTAAATACATGCAGGGAAGGGCTTCTGGGAGTCCTGGCGTGCAGCAAAGCCCTACCACTGACAAGTGGTTTTAACAAGGTGGTGAAGGGTAGGCAGGAACACAGCAATTTGCATGCAAAGTATCAGGATCATGAAAAAGTCAAATTAAAAGCATAAACTGGGTCCCTCATGGTTTAATCATGAGAGCTGGCAGGACTACAGTATCCCTTACAACAGCAGATGTCTCCCATGGCAGGGCCTTGAAGGATGTCTCCATCAGAGGGATGAAGATGAATTCTGACACCTCAGACAAATCTAGACAGGGTTTTTCCTTTTCCTGCTCCTATTGGCTTTTGTGAACATCTTAAATTAGAATCAGCACTTGTTTCCATATCAGGAATGAGTCCAAGGACGAAGTCAGTGCTTTGTGCCAGCTTTGCAGTGTCTCGATTGCAAAAGCTACTCCCTTCCAGGCTTTCTAGATTTCTGGCTCTGGAGCTTTTAACTGGAGGTGAGTGCAGCAATCCTATGTGCAATAATCCTTTATCTATCTAGCCAAAAAATAATAAATGAACATAGGAAAAAGGAACAAGAATAAAGAAGAGATGGACCTGGCAGGCCCCCCTGCTCTGTGTCCCTCACAGGGCAGTGCTTGGTTGAACACTGCGGGAGGGAGACGAAGGTCAGGTTCCTGGGGGCTGTCCTCAGAAACCACTCCAAAGGAGAGCTCTGCAAACAAATCCCGCTGCTGAAAGGCGGTGATGAGGAGCACGTGTGCTGTTTGTGCAGGAGAAAGGCGCGGGAGCGTGTCTGAATGGAGGGAAAATGAGCCCCACTTGGGGCTGGATGAGAACAGGAGTTCAGGTCCAATTGAGGGCCCTGTGAAGAGTGATTGGCTCTTCAGCAACAAAATCAATCCATACATTGATGAGAGCTTTGAAATTGAGATCTTTACAAAACGGGGCCTCTATTTTGGTGGCACAGAATGCAAATTTGATTAAAAACTGTCTGCTTGAAAGTGGTGCAGCACCAATTCATGGCTTTCTTTTTTCCTGCAGTGTTATCTTTTTTAACACAAAATAAAGAGCACAGCCCTTAGCAAGGCTTGGTGGGCGAAAGCACTAGACACAGCTCTATTAATTTTGCTCCCCAAAGAATGATGTGGGTTCAAATCTTTCTTCTGCCACAGTCTAAAATTACCAGGAAGGTGATGTTCTCTGGCCTGTGCTATGCATCACACCCATCCCTGCTGGCACCATCATCCGTTATACAGCCGTGCCTGTCACGCAGGGACTCCTGAAGCTGATTCTGCCTTGAGATTTCTCATCCTGGTGAAGGACATAAACCTCAGGACCGAAATACTATTTCAGCACACCTGTGCACTCCCTGCACCCGCTCACCCCCACAACGGGGGTGAGATTTCTGATTTTGTAACCTACAATGTTAGAACATAATGCTGACTTGTTTTACAATCTCTTTGTCACTCAAGTAAATGAAGTCTCTGATTTTAAAGGGATCACTTCTATTTTTATTGGATTTTTGTTCAGAGTGCGGAACTCTTCCCGGTTATGGATCTGGGCTTAATTGAAGTTCCATTATCTTGATCTTTTCTGGTTTAATTTTGATCTGACCTTGATGTTCTTGGGATGTCATGTCTCAGCTGTGGCTCAGACCAGTGCTGTGAGCTGCACCTACAGAAACACCTTTGTTCTTACAACAGGGATGCTTCTGGGCAGCTGCAGATCAGTTTGTGTTCCTTCTGTTTATTTGTTATTGCTGAGCAGGATCTAAGCTGTCCCCTTATGCTATAGACACCTACACTGCAGTAATTTATGGGGTCTGCAGGGTTTGTGGACAGGATAGCTGGAGGAGCTGCAATTCTGAGGTCAGTTTGGTCACTGGGCTCAGAGGAGGCACAGACCTTGCTTTGGGGAGAGAAGCAGAATCCTTCAGACGAGTCCTGGTCATGTGAGGCTCCTAAAATGCAGCCCAAGTCACTAAACCTGCCCCCTCAGCACGCTTAGCATCTGTAAGTGTTTCAGTGGCATTACCACAGTTAAGCTCCAAGTGATAAACATCCTGGATGAGGTTCCTCCCACCTCATCAGAGCCTCATAAAACACATCAGAAGGATAAGCATTTAATGCATCGTGCCCTGTGGTGAGATGTGCTGAAGAGCTGTTGGTGGAGAACTCCCATCCTTCACCTCTGTTACGCTCCCTGGGGGGTACACTGCTGGTCTGTATGGCCCCATAGGGCCCAGGAGATGCTTCAATACCTGGAAAACCCCGAGCTGCAGGTTCAGACACCTCTGGCACTGCACAGAGGTGAGTGTTGAGGTATCAGCAGGGACCTCTGTACACTGTAGGGGCCCTCTCCTTCCCTCCAAACCCCCCTGCTTGCACCCAGCTCCACAGGGTAAGCTAGGGAGGAGATTTTTCCCTCAGCTGCCCTTTTAGCAGATCTTTTATATTATTTATCATATTATTTAATGTGAAAGGCCACTTCAGCTCTGGGATCTGGCAATTAGTGCTAATAGATGATTACACAGCAGAGGCAGTGCATGAAGGCAGTGTTCATTATTTGCGGACACGTGCACCAGGAGATTTATCTGCTGTCTGCCAACCTGCTGCTGCTGACGAATGGCTGGGGCCAGCCCCGTGGTGCGGGGCCGGCAGGCAGCTCAGGCTCTGCTTGGCGCTTCATGCAGCCCTTTTGCAGTGCAGATGTCTTTCACCTGTTACACACATGTGCACGCACACGGCAATGGGAAGCTTTCACCCAGTCAGAGCAGGATTGCAGATATTTATTCTATAATAATGAATGAGGCTACCAAGGGCAGTTTGATTTCTGCTCAGTCTTTGCTTGGAGGAGGAGAAACTGGATTTTCATTTCCTAATGCCTCCCTGCATGCCCCCTTGCCTTCATATCTGTGCTGCTTTTGGCTGTGTGTAGGCTGCTGTGTTGTGCTGGGGGACAGAAACCTCCAGCAAGACATCCAGTTACAGGGACTGGGGTGGCGAGGGGCTGCATTCATCCGTAGGAACCATCAGGTTCCCCCTTTTACCAGCCAGTATAAAATAAATGCAATGCTACGCATCCTTCCTGCCCCAGAGAAATATGGTGCCAGGCAGGGAAGCGGCTTGCATGTGCTCTCAGGATAAAAATATCCTTCTGCTGGCAATATTCATCAGTCAGACATTCCTTGGCAACCCAGAATTAAGTCATAAATAACTGAGCCAAATGAAACAAGGCTGTTTATGGCATAGGGTAACTCAGGAAGCACCGAGGGAGAACTTTTCTCTGACACATTCATTGGGAATGGGATCCCTCTCGTTTCCTTCCTGCAGGCAGGTAGAGATCACAGGCTCTCCTACTGTGGTTCTGCTTTGGACATTAATATGTTTTGGCTGCAGCAGCAACTGGAAAGAGGATGTCCTGGAGTGGTGATGAGGTTAAGATTTCAAAGGTGGAGTTTACAGTAGGTAATTCATGGTAAAGAGAACAACTCCGAATTTCTCATGCACACCTTTTGGTGCTGGCAAAATAGACTGAGTTTGCGCATCATCCTTCAGAATATATCACATGTACAAAGATGAGCAGAAGCAGCATTGTTCTTTCTCCAGTTGGCCATAATCCCTCTGCTCCCATTTTTCCTGCAGAGCAGTGTCCAGCAAAGGTAGTCCCTCAGAAGACCTCTGACCCTGAAGGTGAAAAACGTGAGCAGAGGTGGCAGCCTGACAGTGCTGAGCAGATCCTGGAGCAGCCTTTCTAAGAAGAAAACCTCCCATGCTCAGGACTCTGCCCCCAGATGGTGTGAGGAGGCAGAAATCTAACTCCAGTTGAGCCAGTGCCATGGGACCAGTTAGATCTGTCTCTGGAACCCAAAGCATCTGGAGTGAGATTTCCCCTCTGCCTGCTTTCATGCCCCAGTGGGGCCGCTCTGCTTTCAGAGTCTTTCCTTCTTGCCCGTGGTTCAGGGAGCGTCAGCAGGAGCAGATGCTGTATTTCATCCAGGTCAGCCAGGTTCTGCCCTTGATAAGAATACTTCTCGTTTTAACCAAATCTTTGTTTGGTATTACTCCCTTATCAGCTGTTCTACTAACTGTCAGGATACCCTGGTTCCTACGCTCACCTTATCAAACCCCCACACTCAAACATTTAACTGTTCTAGAATGGCCGTGTCCCCTTCCTAAAGAGAGGAGATAAGCGCTTTTCATCTTTATAGCCATTCAAATGGGGCTGTATGAGGATGTGGAGGCAATGCCTGTCCCGGTTTTCTGAAGATAATGCGGTTTCTTTCTTATAGGAAGTCATTTGGGAGTTGCACGGATCATTTAATTTTCTTTCTTGATGTTTTGTCCAGGATCTACTCTCCTCTTCGCTGTTACACACACACCCCTCTATGGAGAAAACATAATAGAAAGCAGCCTAAGAAAAAAGCAGAACATTAAGTGATTCAGGAATCCTCAGGGGATGTCTCTGCTTTAACTGCAGAGTCATCACCAGAAAAAAATTGTAAATCATTTATTCTCTCCCTTCCTCTCAATGTCTTTCCATTTAAAAATGTAATTAGATCTGCATGTTCCTTGTTTTTAATTTTACTTTTAATTAGGTGTCTGGAACTGCATTGTTAAGGTCGTTTGATGTCAATTTCTAGATGAAAATAACTCTGTTCTATCCTGAATATCACTGCCCTTTATTCCATTTTAGCTTAGGGAAATCTATTTTATTTTTATTAAAAAATAAAAATCTTGAAGACATTTAAGACATTCTTTCCTAGAATTTTTTTCTAGGGTTTTCTACCTAGACTAAATCATTTCATATTATATACAAAGTTTAATAGCTAGAAATTACAGTTCTTAAAATTTCCTGTGTATAGAAAGAATGAAAGGCAGCAAAGTTGAGCAAGGCATTTTATTTGCTAATTTACTTATCTGCTATGTAGCAGGACCTCACGCCAGTAGCTCTGACTTGGGAGCGCATGGTATGAGCAGCTTCCTAAATGCAAAAGGAAAAATGCAGTTTCTGCCCCCTATGAAGTTACTAACAAGCTATAAATATTACAGGTATATTCAGAGATACCTCTGTAAAAACTGCCTTGCAGGTTTTGTTTGTTGGGTTAGGTGTGTTGGTATGGTAGAGGCTTCTCAAAGAATATTTGGCATTGGCAAAGCTGTGATATCCAAAACCAAGAGCTGAAGGAGGAACAGCTCTCAGGATTTTGCAGAAGCAGCTTTTAAGGAGGAGCAAGGGAGGCTTTTTCCTATCTGTGTGGTTTTTTGGTTTTTGGCTGTGCAGGGCAGGGGTGCGTGGCTCAGGGCATGGAGGCAAGCAGAGGAGGCAGGTGGTAGAGCTGGTGACCAAGGGAGCTCATTTCACTTTATTCCAGTTCTTAAATCCCCCGCCTGTCTCCATTCCCGGCACTATCGCTTTCTCCCCCAGTGCTCCCTGAAACAAATAGTGCCAGGCTCCAGGCTTGTCTGTCTGCTGTCTGAGACGCTCCGTGATTCAGCGGACCTTGGCCTCCGAGTTTGGCGCTGTACTTAATTTGTTTTATGCTCCCTAATGGAGTTCAAGCCGGGTCAGCAGCTACGCCCAGAATTAAATGTGACACACTTCATGTCGCCGCAGGGACTTCTAATTCTTTATGAAATACCGCTCGGTGTAGGGCCCTCTGGAAGCGGCACACTCCGCTTCCTGGCCATCTGGCCACTGCTGAATAATAAATATAATCTGCACATTTGTTTTAAAAACCACAGGCACACATGACCACATATATAACCGCAGGTCCCCGAGGAGCAGAGGCACAGCCTGAGACAGGGCTGGTGGCTCCATGCCCTCCAGGCACTGCTGCCACACACCAGCAGCAGCCAGGTCTTACAGGTTTGCTGCTCTGGGCATATACAGACCAGCGGCAATCGCTTCCCCCTTGTACCCCTGTGGATAAAAAGCATGGCAGAAATGCTGATTAACTTCTTAAAACAGGTTTTCCTTCACTTGCCTGCAGAAGAAAAATAGAGCTACTCTATTCTTTAAAAAGCATGGGTTTGGATCAACTGCAATGGGGAAAATTGCCAGGGCTTTCAGTGCATGAAATATAAACACGTGGCAAAATAATGTGCCTGCTCCTGAGGACTTTGGCTGGAACATCCGAATATATTCAAAGGAGTTACAAACTTGATGACTGCAACGAGCAGGGCAGGGAACTCCTCTGCCACCCTGGGCTCTTGGAAAACGAGTGTCAGGATATTAATCTCTGAGCACAGTGCCAACTGAAACATTGAACTTTAAGTGCGGTGAGAGGGCTAAAAGATAATCACTTTAACAACAATTAGGCTGATGAATTAAGCCTGCAGACCTGCCTGATAAATACTACATCCCAGTATTGGAGCCCTGCCCTTGCCAGCCCCATTGCAGCCAGCCACTTCTCAAGCCCGTGCTCGTGCAGCCCCTTCTGTCTTGCAGCTGGCACATCCAGCCTTGTAAGCAGAGAAGTGTTTTATTCCTCTGGATGAGAGCTGCTCCACCTGCTCATCTGCCGGAGTTTCCCTGCTGAAGCACATCCATAGTTTGAAGAGAGGTAGATGGCACTTTGCGACTATTAATTTAATTAGCTTACTCCAGCATCATCCAAGCAAGGTAAAATTTACATCGCTTATCGTGTGATAGCCTGAGGAACCTGAGGTGATGAGGGCTTCAGCTCAGCAAAGTTGTTTAAACGTGGGGCTGACGTGGAGAGATTTCAAGAGACTGCTTTAAAACAAGGAAGGAGATAAAGGAGCTGTAGACAAATAACTGCATAGTCAAGGATCTTTTATTCCTTTCTGCTGCTGGAAATGGTGTAGTGCTTTTAAAAAATAAATAGTGAAATAGGAAATTGTCAGAGAAATTGATGTAGGCCATCAACTAGAAAAGTTATGCAAATCTTTGTATACTGTTTGGTCCCCAAGAGGTGTGTTCTGCTCCCGTTGTTCTCTACTGGAAGAAGTAGAAATACTGGTCATGAACTGCTAGATTTCAGGACCTGAGCAAACCCATTGATGTCCTACTATTCAGTCCTGTAGGGGGGGAAAAAAAATCAGGACCTGGTGTGATCTTTCTGCATAGTTTCAACTTTGGGACCACTTTCATGTTAAACAAGCTCACTGACTTCTAAGTTACAGGACCAAGCTGTGCTCTGGAGAGGCTAAAGGAATGCTAATTTCCCACCCTCACAGCTTCAGCCTCTTCCTCTTGCCTTGTAATTTTGATCTAAGCCCTTCTATCCACAGCAATCAGTGCTCTGATGCAGCTCCCCAGTCCCCTTCTTTGTTCTGTTGTGTGTCTGCCTTCTGCTAGCTTTCTCAGCAAGCTGTCTTAAGCATATGCATCTTAATGTTTCCCTCTGTTTGACCCTAGTGTTGTCTCAAATCTTCTTCTTGTCCTGCGATGCTGGGTATATGCAAAGCCCTTTCTTAATCCTTGTAGCTTTCAGAGCTTGGTGGGATTTCTGCGTTTATCTGTAGGATACCACAGGAAGGTACATCTGCTGACTCACTTCCTCTTCTCTTCAATCCTCTCTTTACACATAAAGAATATACTTATCCCTCAGGAAACATGACCTAGGAGATGTAATGATAGAATCATAGAAATATGGAGGAACAAAAAGTGAAGGTCCTCAGCAGGAGACAATGACCACTAGTCTCTGGGATGTTTCTAGTTCAGAGGGGTGCTGATACCTAGGGGTTACTCCATGGAGCTTGCTCCCAGTCTTCCTGGGGCTGGACCTAAAAGCAAGTTTTTAAGGTTTGTGTTGACTTCGTAGAGTTTAGCACATGCAATGAGCGTTGCACGTGGCTGAATCAGTGCACCAGGTCCTGAATTGGACCCAGGTAGCCCAGCACCAGAAGAGAGGTGTGCTGTAGAGGGGGACTTCTCAGCCTTCATAGCTCCTTCAGGAACAGCACTGCTAATTCTGTGCCTTCAGGTAGTGTTTGCTCCTTCCTTCCTCACTGCTGGCTTCTGATTCCTCCCCTCCCCACTTGGCATCTGTCTGCCTGGGTCTCTGTCAAAGCGGCTGAGCCCGTGGAGATGTACAAATGGGAAGGTGGGAGGGAGAGGAGTGAGAAGAAAAATCATTTATCTTAATCTCTTCTCATCACGCTCACAGGTGAGGGCTCTGCTTTGGGGCCAGGTTCAGGTGTCAGACATTCCTAGAGAATGTGAAACTTAAATAAGTCAACGTAAGCAAGTGTGAGGTATTTGCAGGGCTACTTTCCTTCTAGAAGGGTGAAATTTTCATAATTGACAGTTAATGTAAATTATCTGATATTTTTTTCTGCAGAATGACACATGGAGTTTTCAATCAGTCAGGCCAGGAAACTTCCACTTTCCCCTCTGGCCATGTCACAGCAGCTGAATAATTTGGTTTGTCTTTTGGAACAATTCTCTCCTAGTTTATCTTCTTTCTCCTCTTAATGCCCAAGTACTGAAGGCAAGTTTTAGTTCTTTTGGTAAGGAAAATATTTGGGAATGGGATTTAAAAAAGAAAAATTCCAGACTTTTCTGAAGAAAGCCAACTCACGTGAGGCAAGTGATTTTGCCCTTAGAAGGAATGATCCTTTGAGAGCCAGGTACCTCCAGCTTCATACATTTCACTTAGACATGAAAGTTTGAGCCCATGCAGGATATAATGGTTGGAGAGATGTAAATGCTTCGGCACTTTCCATTCATCTGTCGCCAAAAATTAACCAGAGGATTGCTCTTTTCTGCTTCCATTCACCTCAGGTTCGAATGCTTGGGAAGGAAGAGACTAAGTCTTCTTATGGAAAAAGATTACAGTCCTGCCACTGGAATTTTTAGCTCCAGCTTTACCCTGGAACAGAGCTGCAGCATACCAAGGCAGAACACGCGGCTCCATGAGGCAGCCACTGCTTTGCATTACGAAGTGTCTGGTAATCATTAGTGTACATGACAGAGCTTCAGGACCCGAGTCCTGCTTGCAAGTTCTTCCCCACCCCCTCTTGCTATAAGGAATTCATTCTACACAGCTTCTTGTGTTACAGATGGAAGTTGATTTCCTCATGTTCCCCTGGCTCTATGCGGGGGATCAGCCACCCCGTCCAGAGATGCTGTGGCCCTTCGGAGCTTAGCCACGCTTCCCGAGGAAGGAGGATGTGGCCGGGTGTCCTGCAGTTGGTGTGCCAGGCTGAGACCCTAGAGAACTGCCTCCAAGTCCTGCCAAAGATCTAATTCAGTGACTTACCTTGCCAGCACAGCCACATCAAGTGTGTTTTCTTTCCATCACCCTTCTTGTGATGCTTTGTTTTCACCAGCTCCTCTCTGCTTTTGGAGCAGAGAAATATTAGCATCCCCTGCAATGCATAAAAAGTCTGAACTTCAGCAGAAAATCAACCACTCTTCTCTACAGTGCTACCACCATTACTCTAAAGGAGTTTCAATTTCCTGATGTTCTCAAATTGCACTGAGTAGCTCGAGTAATACAGAGTAGGTTCAAATCTGTTTTTATCTCCTAGTTACAATACTGTGTTATAAAGAATGTCACAGGTAAAGTGTAACAAAATCCTGAGGAAATAAAAACTGCAAATTTCAAGATTTAGGAGTACGTTAACAGTGTAGCAGCTGGAGAAATGCCTTTTTTATCCGTGTCTATTAGGGACAGCATACAGCATGAGTGCTTCCTAATAAAGGCGCTAAACATCTGGCAGAAAAGGGAAGTAGATGTCCAGCACATTCTGTGGGGCTTGTGTAGCAGCTCTGTGGAGGGCAGATGAGGCTGAACAGGATCTGTTGGATGAGGTTTGTGCCTCCAGCTGCACCTGCTGGAGCCTGCATACACCAAAGGAGAAAATCCTGATTTCTTCATACATTCCTTCCAGCTTTCTGCAGTGCAAGGGCAGGGAAGAAGGGGATCCAAGATGTTCATGCCTATCTGCACACTGTATATCACCGACTTCTTTATCTACCGATTTACATTATAGCTTTATTTTAGTTTACCTAATATTGCTTGGGGGCTCTGATTTATCGGCTGAATCTTAGCGGCAAAGGGAGCTGGCAAAGGCCTTATCATTTAATTTCTCTAACATCCTTCACTTCTAATTTATACTCCCAGCTCTGTGACAAATTGAATTTGTATAACACAGTAAACAAAAGGGCTCCTAACTCTAGTTTTCTGTAATGGAATAACATTGTTGGAAACAGACATTAAGTGGAACGGACAGACCTGGGGAAAGGGCTCGGCTTCCCAGATGTAATTCACGTAGGGTCCAGCCTGGTTGTTTTGCAATAAAGCTAATAGGAATTTGCACTCAGAGTGATTATTCCTAATGATATTAGCTCTTTTCCAAGCCCTCGGTAGCCTCCTGGAAGGAAAGAGAAAATGAGCTGCGTAGTGGCAAACAGGAGAGTCAGTGTTATTCTGGGCACCGCCGCATGTCAGGGAGTAGCTGGTCTTGTCTGAAAACCAACGACTAAGGCTCACCCAGGCTGCCTGTCATCAGGGGTGGACATTTTCCCTAAATGAAAAATTCCCAGCCAGCCCTCTCTTCTAGCCGGGCTCCTTCCTTGCTTTTCCCCCACTTTCCCCAGCAGCAATTCTTACTGCTGCTCCGTTTATCTCTCCTCACCAGCGTGTTTTCACCCTCCCATGTTCTTAGCATTTTTTCACTCCCTGTTGATTGTTATTCTCTCCCATGGGAACGGGCTGATGGTGGCTCGGGTTCCTGAGAGTGGATGGGGGAGCTTCAGGGGCTTCTTGCTGCAGCACCTGGAAGCAGGGGCTGGCTGAAATCCCAACCCAGAGCCCCTCTGCTAGTCTCAGCCCCTGCTGCTGCTGGAGCTGGCAACTGTGGCCCTAGGAAACGTTTTTTTTCCCCTCCATCTTCCTCCCATTCCTGTCAAAGACCCGAGCTGCTCCCACCCTCTACATGTAGATTATAGAGAAAAGAGAGAGGAGTGCTTGTCACTTCTTTGCATCCAAATACAGAATCCAGGGAGACAAAGTCTAAAATTAGAGTGCATCACAAACAGACGTATCTGAGTAAATTCATTTAATGTCACTCCAGCAATGGCCCCTGGGGAGGCTGCAAATATACCTGGAAGCAACTGATAATAAATAACATATGAAATAGAAACAAAAATAAATGGAAGATTCTTTTCTGTGTGTGCCCAGTCGCAGCTTTCTTCCGAGGCAGTCGCATTTGCAGGCTTTTTGGTGGTTGAGGACGGAGCGCAGCTTATGCTCTTGAAGGGATATTTAAAGAAACAAAACCATGTGTTGCCTGCAAATGGCAACGATTTTGTCAGTCCATTTCTGTATCAGATCAGGAGAGCAGCACAAACTAGACTACCCCTGAATTCTGTCTCTGTTGTTTTTCTTCTGCATTTGAGGTGTTGATTTCAAAGGAAAGGCAGGGAAGGAAAAAAATAGAATGGACAAGAGACATTTCCAGCCTTTCCAAATATCTGAAAAACATGGGTTTCTTCCCAGAACTGACATACACAAGCATTTTATATAAGAGCTTTCTTTCCAGACAGCTGGGCAAGTGAAACCTTAGCTTTGCCCCCACTGGTTTGTCCCTCCAAGCAGGGCAGCAGCACCCCACCAATGTCAGCCCTCTGAGAGCCTGGGAAAACCTTTCTGACCATCAGTTCCAAACCAGAACAAACGATCTCCCCTTTTTCTTATTCTCTCATGTAGTTTTCTGCTTAAATTACTGAGAAGCTTTACCCTGGCCTATCCTGGGGTGCTTGGACACTGATTATTACCCCAGTGTCCCACTCCAAGTTGAGGCTTTAAATCACCACTGCAATGCTGAGTAAAAGCTCTCCAGTCTAGCCAATGCATCAAGACAACTACAGCAAGGCAGGAGGGAGGGAAGAGCGAGCCAAGGAGAGAAGGAAAAGGAACCAAATCCATCGATGCCGGTAGGGAGTCTTGAATCTGGTCCAGAGGCAACAAGAAAGAAAAAGGTTCGCCTCCAAGAAGTTTCCTTTATTAAACCAGTTTGTCTTCTGTCCACTTTAACGCAGCCGATAGCTACCATTCAAGAGAAAACAGTATTGACAAGAAGCTGCTTGCAGTATTAATTCAGAGAGGAGCCAAGCCATCTCTCTTTTGTTTTTGTTTTTCTTTCTTCCTTTTCAAGCTGCAAGCTGAACGCAGTTACAAACAACTTCAAAGCAATTGACCAAAAGGGCTAAAAGATTGTTCAGAAAGGCTGCTTTGTTTGGTTAAATGCAACCTGGGCAGGGGCTGGAGCACAGGGGAAGGCTTATTACAGAGGGGAAAGAGGAAAACAAAAGCGTGGGACAGCAGGAGGCACATCTCCGTCCTCTGCAAAGGGCTAACTGGCTGAGAAAAGTTACACCTGAATGGCTGGACTGGGGGAAGCGAGGATGTAAAGCCCAAGCTGGAAAAATGGTTTGGTGGTCAGGTTTCTGACCCCTTGCCGTGGCTGCTCCTCATGCAGCAACACAAAACCCAAATCTCCCGATGCAAAGAGCGGCAGGTGGGAAGCAGTGGAGCATATCGACCTTGTCTGTAGCCCAGAAGCTCGAGCGACGGCTCGCTGACTTCTGCAAAAGTAGTTGGGCAGCAGCAAACAAAGGGAGAGAAAAATCTCTGGCCAGCGGTCTGTGGTGAGACGATTAATGCAGAAAGAAAAGCTGGGCAATTCTCTGGAAAGCTCCTTTGGGTAGCAGAGCTAGCGCAGAGCTTGTGTTCTCAGCACCTTAACCACAGCCTTGCTGGACACAGTCCATGACACAACAATTCCTGACCTCCTTGGCTGGGAGGCTCGGTGCGAGCCAGCTTTCCTCTTCTCCATCCCCGTGCACAAATTGTGGCGGAGAAAGCCCAGAGACAAAGGGTCTGGCTTCTGGGATAACAGTGCTGCACAGAAACCAGCCCACACCTGGAGAGTGAACCCAAAGAATGTCAGGGTTAAAAACACTTCTGACCAACAGAAACTTTATCTGAAATACTGGACTCCAGTGTTTTTCAGTGCAAACGTAGGAAACTATGAAAACGTAGAAAAAATACCTCTAAACTTTCGAAG
Source organism: Nettapus auritus (assembly GCA_011076525.1). Classification (NCBI taxonomy): domain Eukaryota; kingdom Metazoa; phylum Chordata; class Aves; order Anseriformes; family Anatidae; genus Nettapus; species Nettapus auritus. The sequence continues at coordinate 5,628,828 of CM021788.1, forward strand.
TAAAGTAATGCTCCTGTTTTTGTAGTTTTCCAGCTCTCTTGGTGTCTCAGTGTGTATCAGGTACATGTGGATGTTGATTCGTTAATATTGACCACATCACAAAACATGATTGCTGATCATCATAAATCCAATGCTAGCTTGTTTTATGGGCCTCAGAGAGTCTGCAGGAACAATAAGGTGCAGAGACATTATTCTCTCAAGCATATTCCTAGAACAGGGTCTGAAACTAGAACCTTTGCTACCAAATTATTTCTGTGTGACTGCTATCTTTCACATGAGATACCTTGGTTAAACCTCAAAGCAGAGTTGGATTTTGGCTGGATAAGTCTCTATAGGCAGCAGAACTTCTGCCTCTGCAGAAGGCTGTGAACACTGCGGACAGTGACTTTGGAAGAGTTATAATGTTTAGTTCACTGTAGATGTAAAACAACACAAAAAGTTTTTCAGCAGCTGTCAGTGCAAGAACGACAGACAGGGCCTGCCAGGCAGCCTGGAAGAGCTGCAGGTGTCTCTCACTTGATTCAGAGACCTCTTGGTCCAAGAGATCTGATGTTAGACTGCAATGCCAGCTTCTTCCTCCAGCTACAGGCAGAGGATGGATTCATGATGCCCTGGGGGGTTACCAACTGATGGCCACTACTCCCAGCGATTTATCTAGGCTTATATCTAATCTCAGAAGGAAACTGAACTGTCTTTATTCCAGTCCAATGCCTCAACCTGGTTTTTGTGCAGTTTACAAAGCAAGAACAATATCATATTTAAGTACAAGAGATGATGCAGTAAAATCCCCTCTTATCTCAAACCAGACAGGAAATTTACAGGAATTGCAAGCAAAGCAGAAAGTGTGGCAGCCTGGAAATCACTCTTGTCTCAGCTCACAGCCGCTCCCTCCTGCATTATTTACCACTTCTCACCATTTCATAATTACCAGTTTGTACTAATGGAAATGTCAAAGGTATCCCAATGACACAGTTAAGCATTTCTCCCACATCCATGTGGGGCCAGGGCACTGTTATCAGCAAGAGAGGTCTGGGGACAGAGCAAACCTGGGGGTGCACAGGGGGAAATTGTGCTTTTACGCAGGGTCCCTGCTCCAGCTCCCCAAGATTGAAACCAGACCCTCTGCTGCTTTGAAGTTGAGCACTGCTCTCTGCACAGCTGTTTCAGAGACACACTGGGCTTTGAACGGTTACAAATATATCTTTAGGACTCAAAGAAGACATTTACCGCAATTTCTATTTTATGCTTTTCATATGCTATTAAGTTTCCATTACATGGGTAAATGAAGTCTACACCAAATTTCATAGCTTCAGTAGGAAAACAGTCTATAGGTCTGACTTGTTGTTAATGTGTTGTCAGCATACAAAAGGGGATATTTAATGCCAGTGTTGGCAGATTAAAAAATTGCCTTGTCTAGTATTACATGGGATGCCACAAAACAGTCAGGGAAATGCTAAAGCTGTTATCTTTAACAGAAGCTGAAAATGAGTTGGCCTTTGGATTATGGGGCAAGTTAAGATGTGTAGGGTGCATGATTTTTCTTCCAGGTGACAAACAGCTCTCTTACAGCAACAGCAAAATCGGTAGGGGTGGCAGCAGCTGGCTGCACCTGCCACCACCAGTCTTCTTTGGGGCATTTAAGAGGCAAATCAGACCTCTTATTGGTTTTCTTCAGTGGGATTTCTACCAGTAATATCTATTAATTGCTCTGATCCATCTCACAGACATGGATCTTGACCATTCTGTTTTATCATCACCAGTTGAAAAATTAAATACATTTCAGCTTCCCCCATTTCCTTTAATTACATTTATTTTGAAGGTAGCTGCACGCAGAAACCATGTTACAGCATCTTCTGTAATTTATGTTTCTTCCAGTGGATCATTTTCCCACTGCTATCCTTTTATTAAACAGTAATCCCTAAGAAACTGTTTGCTTGGAGCAATGGTTTGTTAGTTAATTGCTGGAGAGTAAATGTAGGAAGAGTTTCATTTTTATCACCTATTGACAAGACTAGCTTGCTAGGCTGTTTTTTCAGGAAGAGTATTTCCTGAAAACTGTAGCTGTTGGTTTGGAGCAACAGCAAGGCTATGGAGGAGGGTGGTTGGCTCCTTTTGGCAATTGCTTTCAGCTAATCTAACAGTGCAAAGCATGCAGACATTTATTTTTTAATAAGGCAGCAAACTGCAAGTGCAATGTACACCCTGACTAGGAAAGAAAGTAAATATCCAGGGCACATCATCCTGCACAGATCATGGGGGAGAAGGGAGGACGGGGGGTGTACAGCGTGATTTACTGACAGCTCAGTCAGAAAGGCACAGACGTGATCATGCTTTGGCAAATCTAATTCTTACTGCCCAGCACAGGTGGTTTAAAGCCTCTTGTCTGCACCCCAAATCCACGTTGTTCCTCGTAAATGGACTGAGATCACCCCATAATCAAATCTCCGCCCGCCCAACGCAGTCTGTTACCGTAGTCGTTACAGACAAGATAAGGTTCTAACCGAGTTATGCTTGAAAGCTACATGATGTAATTACTGATGGAGCATCACTTCCCGAAGCAAGGGAGAGAGATCGTTTTCCCTCTCCTCTTTCCTCTGGGACTCACAGCAGTGATCTCCTTGCTGCAGACATGGGGGCTCTCAGACTCCGAAGCAAACTGGGGCTGGGCTGCACCTGGCACAGGCTCGCTGCTCACAGCTCCATCCACAAGTTTGTCCCAGCCCGTGACATCTCTGTCACATACACTCAGGTGTGTTTCAGCAGGCCTGGTAGCTGCAGATTATGCAGGTCAATTAAGACAATGGAAATCAGGAGCTGGCTGAGGCATTCTTACAGCCTTTGTCATTCTGCTTCCAAAATTTTCCCCAGGAGTTACCCAGGCAGCTCTCAGCCAGAGGAAACCCAGAGCAGGGACAGCAGCAAAACTGCAGGACGAGGCAGAGATCGGAGCTGTTCAGACCATAGCTGTGAGGATATAATTTATATACAGAGAGTTTGCTGAAGCCCAAGAGGACGTGAAGCAGCTTATAGCTGCATGCCAGCAGAGCGCCTGTGCTGCGGGGTGCTCGGTCCTTGCTGGCAGAGCTGGCTCCTGGCACCAGGAGCTCTGCAACCCCATCCTCTGCTCACCGCTGTAGGACAGCTCCTGGGGCTTTTAGAGGCAGCACAAGGCGGGTTGCAGTGAGGTGACGACACACTGCTCGTACCTGCAGTGAGAGGCAGTTATAGCCAAATCCAAATGTCAAGTCAAATGCTAGCTTCAGAAAAAAACCCTAGCAGGAGCATTAGGTATGATGGGTAATTTAAAACAGGATTGGATTATTATCTGTATTATTATCTCTCTGGATGGCACTTGGAAGGAGATGACATTTCTGCTCTCCTCAGAGTGAGGTTTTGCTCTTAAGATAGGTAGGAGTTTCCATTTCTGGGCTCATAAATAAATCTGTTGGTTTAAACGAAGCCGGCAGAGCTGGTGCAGCTGGGCTGCAGGCACTGCGTTCTGCTGTGACATGGATGGCAGGGCCTTTCAGCACACTCCCTGCAAAAAATGTGGTATTTCCATCAGTTGAGCACAGAAAATCTTCAGTGTTAATAAACTTTTATCACCATCAACCTGGAAATTTGGGAGATTTCCGCCCCACAAGGGTTTCATGGGACTGCATATACAAGGAATGCTTGCACAGTGTGGACGCATGTGCACGCCCTGCGGAGACGTGCACGGACACACACCTCTGCCACCACCAGTGCTTGCAGAGGGGCTCTTGTCAGCAGGCAGCTTCCTGGTGCCAAACTGCCAGCCTCCACGAAATCAGACCCTTGCAGCATTCATTCCCCGGTTTTACAGAGCTCTCCGCGATTTGTCAAGGCTTCGCGTCTTTCCAAGCCTGGTTCTGTGATGTGGGCCAAGGTAACCATGAGATTTATGGCAGGCCACAAGCGCTGGGAAGCAAAACCAATTTGGAGAATTGTTTTAAGTACGTGTGGGGATTTAGGCAGAGGCCTGTTTAAAGATCCTCCAGTGCCCCTCAGTTGCTGTGAGCTGCATACCGACCACAACAGCTGGAAGCTGTAACACTGGCTGACATATCTGCTGCCGAAATAATCACAAGATTAATGAACCTACTGCCGTTGTTTGATATTATTTCTACCAGAGGATGCTTTTGCAGTTGCAGTGCTGGATTATCCCCTTCCTCATCTCTGTCATTTTAAGACATCCACATCTCAGCTTAAGGGCTGCCTGGGTTTATGAACACCTCTGATTGTTTCAGCTAAAAGTAAAATTGATAGGGAGCTGTTAGAAATGTCGGAGGACGAGCTCACTGCCATGGCCAGTATTTCCTCTCCAAAACCTGGAAGTGGTTGTAGCTCTGCACAAGGCAGGATGAATCCCTGCTGAATATCTTGCATTTCACTAAATGCTCTGGGGAAGCAGGATAGACAGAAACGGGAAGTTCCCCATCTGCCAGGGAGTCAGGGACCTCCCTAGACCCATGTAGACACTTGCTGAGTGTGCTGATTCCCCACCAGAGCCCCCTAGCCTCTCTAAATTGCAGGTAACAAAGCTGAGCAACATTTTCACTGGAAACCACAGTCAGGCTCTGGGAGATGTATTTGCGTAATGATTTTTGTCCTTTCTTCTGCATATTGAGAAATACATTTTTTTTTTTTTTTTAATGACACCTTCCTTGAGTTCAGATGCCCACAGGCTGTGGGCCAGATGTTTCCATGCACAGCACTCCCACATGTGTGCCCTTGTTGCAGGGCATTGCTCGCTACCTTCTGTCCGTCAGCACCAGCCACTTGTTTCTCTCCTTTCTTCTTCACATTCTGTGCATTACAAGAGCTGCTGGAATAACTGACAGAGAAGCTGCTTCTCTGAAAGCCTCTGGCATCGAAGCCCGGCATAGGAGCAGGGGAGGGGAAGATGTGAGCTGAGCTAGGTGTGCGAGGAATCCTGACCCACTGCTTCCTTCTCTGCTTGGCATCTCTTTATTCTCTGGTGAAAGCTGTGGAAGGGAAACCTGAGCTGAATGCATCAGCACTATTTATTCAGGAGCAGGAGTTTCAAGGCTAGCCGGGGCTAACCACACACTATAAGATTTCCATTCTCTGTATTTACATCTTTGTTGGCAGCCACTAACAAATCCCAGTGCTACAGTAACTCAATTCTGAAGAGTGCTGAGCTCCAAGGGGTGCTGCCAGGTACCATGGAGCTGGGCAGAGGCTTTGGCTTCAGGATTTTGGGTAGCTGCTGTCCCATGGCACCATTGCCCAGTGAAGGCTGCTAAGGAAAAGCAGAATGAAATAAGCCCTTTGCTCTTTCTTTGAGCAAATCAATTGACAGGGATTTGTGCAGACTCCACGTTCAAGAGCATTTACTGAATATGATGCTGAAGTTGGTGCTCGAAGGTGGTATTTTTTGGTCCTGCCCTGCAGAATGACCTGTCCCTATCCTCAGCACATAAAGCATTCAGGTGGTCTGCATGCAAATACTGTGTCCTCTAGCCAAAAGCAATCAGCAGCTCTCCAGGAGCCAGCTGTAGATCAGGAGCCCATATGGGCTCTATCATCGGGTTTGGGGCAGACAAAAATCTTAAGGAGAAACACATGGTTATTGTACAAGCAAAGGAACTACAGCTCTTTGTCCAGCCCTTCCTAAAGCAGTCTGTGTATAATTAGTCCAAACACAAAGCAGTAATGTGAGCAGATTCTGTCCTGCTAGCACTGCTGGGGAGTCACTGCTCAGAGGGATCCTTGCAGGGAACAGCAGGGGACTTAGCCTACTTCTTGCATTAGAGGAGGGCACAAGCCACGGGTACTCGGCCCAAATATCACCTACTTAGCGCAGGAAATGGCTGTTTTGTCTTGGAAAGACTTGTAGCCCTGACGGGCATACTCCAGGAGGTGTGGAACGGACCACATCCCTTGTTAAGTTCCTACTGCTTAATTACTCTTATACTTGAAAATTCTTGTGCTTCCATCTATTAAAATAAAAAGGTTTGTCATATCTGAGATCTTCCACTCTAGCACTTGCAGGCTGTGGTTAAACCACCTTTTCCCTTTCCTGCTGTGTTTGCACTGTGCTAAGCCCAGATGAGGACTATTTCTATGCCATGATTTAGCCTTGGCAGTTTCCCAAGCCCACCCCATTCTACATGAATTTTTGAAATAATGCATGAACACTGGGACAGGCATGAGTTTCCAGAAATGGCTTTGTGAAAAGGGTACTGCCATCTATTCCTTGTTTTCTTTTCCTGGAGTACCCATTTTAACCAGGGGAGTGCTGAGACATCTCAGCCAGGGGCATCTTACCTAGGCTTTTCAAGGGTCTCCAAACACTCTGGGGAGTAGAAAAATAATGCTCCTGGCAAGTTCGGGGAAGTTCTGCTGAGTATCAGGAAACAAAAGAGAAGTAATGGCTAATGCCTCATGGCTCATTTTCCATCTATAACAACAGAGGAGGGCAAAGGGTTAGTGGGAACCGCTTGTAATTGCAGGTTTCAAAGGGTGTGATTACAATTTGTCGCTATTGTGAAAGCTCAAGTTTGGAAATAATTGCTTTGTTTAACTTCAGCTCTCTTCCTTTTGCACTGCATTTAAAAACACTCAAGAATATCTCCAGAGCTGCACTTTCATCAGGAGCAGGCAGAACGGCTCCAGCAGCGTGGGACTGGCACCCCGAGCTCAGGCTGCTTTCCCTGAGCCAGGCGGTGACAGCACCGTAGGGACAGTGGTGGCACCTGAAGCCCAGAGACAACAGAGCCCCTCCACAGCAGCACAGGGTGGCTGAGATAATGGCATAAATGGAATTAACAGCCCCGGTGCAGCATTGTGACTGATGAGCTCTCCTTCCCTATTTGCCCCCATTTAGGAAGGCAAATTGTTCTGATGAGTGGAAGAGACTTGCCATGGCTCTTTTTGAGAGATGCCTGAGAAATTTCCTACAAATGAAAGCAGCACAATTTCTGTGGAGTGCACAATTATTCGGGCTTTAGAAAAACTAGAGACAAGTTGTTCTTTCTCTAAACCTCAGCTTGTGTTCCCTTTCCACTAGGGCAATAAAGTAAATACATCATTTGCTGATTAAATGGGCTACTCTGGCTACTGACTGAATACTCCCGTGTGAATTATGCTTTCTCCCTTCGCAATTTACCATTTTGCTCTGTGCAACAAACCAGCTCGCTCCGAGCGAGACTCACTCCTGTACAGGAGCCCAGTCTATAAACACCCACTACAACTAATTTAATGTAGGCCTTTCTAGTTAAAACAACACGGAGATACTCCTAAACCTCCAAGTTTTATTTCCTTGTTAGAAAAATAAAAATAGAGAGATTGCTGCTACTCAGTTTTTGAAGAGCCAGGGCAAAGCCTTGCACTGCAGGCGATCCAGGGGCTGTCCCAACATGCAGCCAAGTTCTGCTCCCATAGGGATTTCAGATGGGTTTGTAAACTGTGTCTGCACCTACTTTATGCAGGCCTCTGGAAGCCCAGAGTCTGTTTAACATCCCAGCCTAAGCTACCATTAGAATTTGCAGTCCTGCTAATCACTTTTATTCCCTCTCTGTTTTTCATCACACACCTGGGAACCGGGATTTTATTGTTATGGTCTGCTACATGCCAGCGTCTCCCGACTCCTCGATGCTTTGGCCCTTTACCCATCTGGCTGCCTTTCAGCTCTGTGCAAGAGATACTGTTCAGGGGCACAGCAGCCAGGTGCAAATGACTGCAGCCCCAGCAGCTGGCTCTGTGGATTTATCTGTTTTCTTTGCTCTCAGGCTTGTTACCATCACCAGGGGCTCCTTGGTGCCGAGGCTGCAGCACTCGCTTTTGCAAATTTAAATCCCATTTCCCAGCTGAGTGTCCAAGAGCAACAAAAGCCGGAGGCATCAAAAACGATTAGGCACCTTTCTACAGAATGAGCTCCGGTTGCGTAGCAGAGGTGCAGAATGAATGTCAAAGGCAGAGATTGAGCCCCAGCAGCAGCCACCAGGGTGTCCCCACCAAGGGGCTGGGCACCCAGGGGGCTGCTGCTGGCATCTGGGGCCACAGAGAGCTTTAGTGCCAGGCGCTCTGCAGCACGGTGCAGCGGGCACTTCAAAGTACTCCTGCAAGTATTAATGAAGGCTCAGGACACCCCTCGTTTATCTTGGTTTTGCAGATGGGTAGGATAGAGCGAGACCTTTCGGGGACTCCCTCGGGGCTGCACCGAGGCTCAGCGGCGTAATCAAGATTAAAACACTTGCAGCCTTTGATTCAGTTGGAAACTGCACTGCCCTGTTGGAGCAGGGAGCAGAACTAAGGAGGGTAGGTTTTCAGCCCTGAGCTCTTCAGGGCTCACTAGGCACCCTTGCTTATAATCAAGGGTAATTGTCTGTTAGGCAAAGTTGTAATTTACTGCTTCTCAGAGAGGGGGTACTTAAGGAGACTGTCTCATCCACAGTGTTTATGCCATCCTCCAAAGCCAAACTGGAAGCCCGTCCCTGTGTTGCTTCCACTCTTTATCATCTACGCCAGGGAATCTTTTAACACTCAGTCTTTTTTGAGGTCAGCATTTTTCTCCCTTCTCTCTCTCTGTGTGGAAGGAAAAGAAATACTTCTTCAGGGTCTGTGCAAAGGAAATCTGTGCATTTCCAGCACCTAGGAATCCACAGTCCCTGGGGTGCTGCCTAATTAATGGAGAGCTCGCTCACTCACCCGAGCTCCCTGGCTCAGTTACTGTCACCCTGCTGTAGCCCCCAGCCAGCGCCTGCCACATCTCAGAGCAGCTAGTTAGAGATGAAGAAAGGAGGCTCTGCTGCCTTTGATGTTCGCACATCACAGCTGCTACTCTTAGACCACTTAATAATTATTTTTATTATTTTTTTTTTTTTTTTTTTTTTTTTTTTTTTGTGAATTAGGACTATCAGGGCAATGCTGTTTCTTTACATCTTTTCCTCTGCATGGCCTGATTGCATTTGAGGAATATGATGGAAGTGGCTCTGTGTAAAGCATAGATGCTGAAGACAACCAGAATTAAATTGGGAGAGCAGGGGACATACTTCCAATAGGGCACACAGCCAGATGCTCTCATTGCAAGGTCAGCGTCAGAGGAACCAGGCAGCTACAGACTGTAGCGAACCCATTTCTCCTGTCCAGCCAGTGTCTAGCTGCTGTCATTTATCACATTTCTGTTGTTGCCTCCTTTCTGGTCTTCAACCACTGTGAATGTAATGAAATAGCTGTTGAAAAATGAAGTTCTCGCTATATAAAACTTTCACAAAAACACATCCAGCCACCAGTCTCCCATCTTTTACAATCATTCCTTACCACAGGCAAGCATTTAGAAAGCTGCTACAAGCTGGGCAAGCTGAGCTTGTTCAGGAGATAATATTTTACTGCCCTTCTCTTTTGCCCCAGAAGCAATCCTTTAAGGAGGAAAAAAAAAAAAGATACAGATTGCAATCTGTTTAATATAGCTGCTCTGTGAAGTTCTTTGCGGAGTTGCCTACAAGAAAAAGATGATGCTAGGGATGCAGGTGAGCAGACAGTGAGCACACAGACACACTGTGCTCTCACTAACGCAGCACAATGTTCAAGGCAAACCCCAAACCCTCATGTGCAGCAACAGAGACAAGCAGCATGCCTCGTGAGCAGGCTGGCAGCACCCAAAGTAGTCCTGAAAGGGTCTGGATTCATTGCAGCAGATCACACATCTCAGCCTGGCTCTGGGGACAATGCAGTGCCTATCAGCCATGCATGGTGACCTGCCAGCCCTGCAGCTCCTCATTGCTGGAAACATCTGTCTCAGTCACAAGGAGGAGCACTTGGCCTCGCTTTAGCTAATGGAGATGCTGCAGCACCCAGCGAGGTGTATTAGCCAGCGTCTTCCTTCCCAAGGTCTTGCTCTTGGTTTATGCAGTGCTGATAAGAAGCAGATTTCATCAGAGCACCGTGGGCTGGCCAGCTTGCTGCTGGGAACCAGTACCTGGAGTAAAGGTTGCAGCTGTCTACCTAAGGGTGGCTGAGATGCTGTCAAGCATCTTCCAGCACACTGTGAGAGGAGCACGCAGTCATCCTCGGGAAACCCCAGTGAGCCAGAGAGCCTGGAAATACATCAAGAGAAACAAACTACCAGAGGCATGAATGAAAACCAGGGAGCAAGAGCGGCTGGAGTGCTGGAGGTCGGCCAGCAAACGCTGACGGGCAGTTAGATCCATCCAAGAGGGAGATGACCTTTGTCCCTGCCACATATAAACTTATGTTTATTTTTGTTAGTCAAAACTGGTTTTGTTTTGATTTGGTCATAAGATGTTTTCTGTGAAAAGGCCAAAAACGTTTGCAAAAAGAAAAAGAGATGGCAATTAAAAACGTCAGTTTTCATCTGAATGTTCCGCAGGAACTAACACACATTTAGTGACTGCTCCTGGGGGTTTGCTGGAGCCAATTCTGCCTGCCCAGAGCACATAATTACAGTAATATCTGGACTGAAAGGCAAGATGGGGGAAAAAAAAGAAAGAAGAAGAAACAGACTGTGCTTCTTGCCTACACTTTGAATTTTGGCCAAGAACAGCTCTGTTTTACTTACACGTGTTGTTAAACAAGCAATACCTTCCTTCATTGTATTGAATTTTTCTATAGGGCCCGTATGGAAGTATTTAGAGAGTGAGGAGTTCAGTGCTGTTTTCTGGTCCCCTTTCCTGCCACCCCTGCCCCGCACTGCTTTCTTTCTCCCAGTACACGTTCCAGCCAGGTACTGGTCTGAGTATCTGGGGAGAGGTCCTGTGAACGTTGTAATCTTGAACTCATCCTCTGCCTGTGTGCACATGAAGCTTACAACAAGGAGATCCAATATCTAGCTGGGACCTTACATGAATAAATAGCAAAAAGACTCATTCTCTGTCTTTTTGTCATCTTTCATTTTTGCCCATGGTTTGCTGCTTTTCTCTTACTCTCATTTTTATTTTTTCCCCCTATAGAATCCAATATACTTGTTCAGATGGGCTTGTCCAAGCTGAGTTATAAAATCCTCAACTGCTTTAGGGTTCACGAGTGTTTGTAGGCTATGAGCTGTGTAACATTTTCTGCTCCATTTGCCAAGGGCTGCAAAACCCTGGTACACACTGTTAAGACTTACCCGTACAGAGCAATTTCTCAAAATATTAAATTAATCCAATGTTTATTTCCATGCCCCTTTTGTTCTGCCCTCTTAATCCTTAGATAGCAAGATGGTTTACAAGAAAAGTGTACTTTCTGCACTCTATTAAATCTATTTGGAGTAGAATAGTAATGAAGCACTGCAGCCATATCATAAGCCACAGGGAATTATATCTGAAACATGCAAAGATGCATTCTGAAGTAAATGGTCTATTGATCTTAAGATTTTTCAGTTCTTTTCAGGAAATCTCTCCTGATCTCTTCCAGTTGTTATAGGTGTACCTCTCAGCTTATTGTCACAGATCTTAAGCCTGTTCTAGGGCCTTTTCTGCCACTCTTTCCAGTCCCCTGTACAACAAGGGAGCCCCTTACTTGAATCAAAAGCAGGGAAATCCTTCTGAATCCTCTGCAGGCTTCTCTGTCAAGCACGTAGTCCCCATCAAGCTCCAGGAAGGTTTGTGGCAAACAATGCTGGAGGTTTCCAGTGCTGGATCTCACCATTACATTGGGAGATCAGCTCAGTGGCTTTAGAGGACCCAGCCTAACATCCTTAGGGTTTTTTATGTTTTTAATTTTTTAATTTTTTTATTTTTCCCCCATTCTTCACCCACCTCTGTGTTGCTCTGTGTGCCCACTACTGGCAGGTTCAGCAGACAGAGAATGGAAAAGACGTTTAATCTTCCTCAGCTAAAGGTAAAACTTACTTTCACGGCAGGTAAACCCAGTAAGCATCATGGTCTGCGTGCCTTGAAGAAATACGTGCTGTATTTGCCTACATTCATCTTATCCAGGGTCAAACAAAACATTTTAATCTCTAAGACTGATTAATCCATCACAAAATTCCTTGAGAATATGTAATGAAAGAAAATTGAAGGAGCAAGTAAACAGCAGAACAGCACCGAGACAGGTGCAAAAACAGTAACTACCTTTTGACACACTAATCAAATTATGAGGCATGAGTTTCTGTTTGAACTAAGCAAAATAAATACTCTTAACCCAGAAACACTTAGGGGAAAAAATGCCAAGGGACTCATAAAATCATCGCTGCAGTATTTGCATTGATAATTTTAACTGGCACTTTACAGTGTGGCATTTCATTCATGCTCTCAAGGCAAAAACCTATCCTCAAGTCAAACACATTAAAGTAAAAAATGGATTTCAATAAAACAGGATATAAAAACAAGAAATAACTGTAAATGGAATTGAAAGCAATCCGCATAAAACTCCAGTCTTTCATTTCTGTTCCAGAAACTTTACCTCTTGCAGCTGCAGTGTGATCAGTATTCATACCCACTTTCCTAGGAATTTACTGCTTATGGTAATATTCAATGGTCCTTCAATCACAAGCATTTGTCTGTTCATTTCCATGGCTCCTGAAAATTAAACAAGAACAGGTATTAAGCCTTCCTCTTCTCCCCTTCTGATCTAGCAGTGCTGGAATGAACAGAACAACAATTTCTAGATTGCACAAATGATGAAATGTGGGATGCGCTATCAGAGCAACAGAACAGGTAAGGGAGAAAAAAAATCTCTTTGAAGACAGAAAATGTGAAATGATTTTCATTCCAGCAATGACTTTTCTCCCCACAGACACACATGCTGGAGTTCACATGAGTGCAAAACCGCTACTGCCATGTAAAAGTTGGTTCTGCTGCGAAAAATATGAAGTGACTTTTCAGTAGGAATTCACAGCATCGCCAAGGGGAAAAGCCCTTTATTTTAAGGGTTTGAAAAAGGCAAAAAGAAAATGGCCAATTTCACCTGGAATCAAAGAACTCTTTATTTTCACCCATGAATCTCTCAGAGCTGGCAGACTCGTGTGGTTTCATACTCTGGGCATCAGGGTTAGTGATGCCACTGCTCCCTCCTTCGCAGGTCAGGGCACAGGGACTGAGCTTTGCCAGGAGAAATTTCCCCAGCTGTCAGTCGGTGGCACAGAAAACTACTTCTCTGGCCTTCTGGACAAAGCAGTTAGCAGAGTGGGACAGACAAGAGTCTCATTTAGCCCATCAGGTCTCTTCCTTGCTCTCACATCCCCAGCTCTGCAAAGCCCAGGATCCTGCTGGATCAGGCCAGCACCATCCCTTGCAGCTGGCTGCTGTCTAATGCTGTCCCTGGACCTGCTGAGCTCCCTGCTCCACACAGCTGTGCTCTGGTCCCTGGGAGGTGGGCATCGCACCACCCTGCACAGGCTCTTAGGTAACGATGATTCTCCTCTCTTCATTTTAAGCCTGGAAATCCAGCCTGTTCCTTTGCTACAGTTCCCTCCATGCTTCAGCTTTTCTTTCACCTTTTAAAGAGACTTTTCCAAGGCCTGTTACATCAATGGCTGAATAGATCCCTTAATTTCTAAGCTTGAATATGAACTATTTCCAAAGAGAGATAGGGCATAATAAGCCTTAATATGAATGATTGCTTAGCTGGAAAGGGAGGTGCAAGTGTAATGACAGTGGAGGAGAGAGCAGTAAATGAGTATCACACACAGGCAGAAAACAGCCCTGATTTCTATTATCTCAGTAATAAATGGCTGTTTGACATTCTTCGGTGTTACTATATATGGCTTGATATTACAGTACACACTGTATAACTCAGTTACTCAATGCAGGAGGCTGTGGCATCCTTCCAAATTCCAACATATGTGAAAAAAGAGTTTATGCAAGGAGCTCGTCTCTGTCACTGTCATGGGTTTGCTGAAGAAACTGATTGGCAACCAGTTATCTGGGGGGAATTTTTAAAGAGTATACATTTAATATTTCATCATTTTACATGGATCAAATAGCACGCTGAGTGTAAAGTCACTGCTATTCTTAGCCTGTGAAAAGGAACAGAATTTACTGGGAGAATACGTTAGATCTTGAATTAAAAGAAGTGGCTGCTTTGCTAGGAAAGAATTGCTTTTCAAGTTGACTTTCTATTTTACTTTCTTTCTTTTCCATCCAAAGGTAGTCTAAAAACCAGAAATGAGAGGCAAGAATTAAATGCAGTCTATTAGCAGAGGTCTGGGAGATTGTGTATTTCTTAATTGCAATATAGGCTAAAAGAAAGGTGATAGATGAAGCCTGGAAATCTTCTGTAATTAGCAGAAGTTTTATAAACAACCTGCTGCATCCTCCGGTTGGTTGAGGAGTGATGCTGTAGGACAGTTCCTTCAGACTATTGTTCTGCCATTAGTCACATCAGCCACATCTCTCTTCTAGTGTCATCCTCCCTGGTCTTGCATCAGCCTCATCTTTGCTGTGGATATATGTTCTGTGCCATCATCCAGGTCACTGGTGGAAATGGGCCTTAATATGGATTCCCAGACATTAGTCATGCTACATTATCCTCTAAGCCTGGTGAGCCAGCACACTTTTGACCTACATAATAGCCTGTTCATGGGACCCATCCTTCCCTAGCCTCAAGATACAAATGCTGCAGAGGACAGTGTAAAATCTTGCTAAATTTCATCCACATCTTTTTATCCTTAATACCACACTGGCCAATTTCCTCAGAGCCCCTGGTCTGGTCATGCTTGGGCAAGGGTTTGGGCTGGACAGGGGACTCTGGGGTCAGGTCACAGAGCCATCCCAGGCACGTTTCACACAGAAACAGTCTTCATCCTGCCTTCAACCTGCCATTATAACTTCCCAAGGTTCATTAACCACAAGCCTCTACCTTGTTACCACATCAATTCAGTGGAGTTATTTTTCGGCTGCAGTTATGCTTCAATTTGGAGTATTAATTTCCTTTAACACTTGCCCTATTAATCACTTTAACAATCAAATTAAGACAATTATTTTAATGAGCTAATGTATTATAAAGAGCAGATGATACACATTTATAACCACTTATGCCGGAGCACTTTTATAAAAGTCAGCCTAGTCAAAAATATATTAGACCATAAAGGTACTCCTATAGGGTCAGGGAAAGGGATGAGGAAGTGTTCTGTTTGATTGATTTAAGTATGTCTGCCTCATCCCTGTGAGAACTTTTGTGGGCTCTGGCCCTATAAAAATTAGGTGCCAGACACTTAAAAGTATGAGCTGTTTCTTATTTATTTACTATTATTATTTTTAATCTCCTGGGATATTAGCACTAGAGGACAGGGTATTCTCTTTTAGATTACCCCTACTCTGAATATTATGCACACGTCGTTAAAATGAATCTCTTTTTACCATATTTTTTATTATTGAGTTATCAGGTAGGTGCTGCACTACCAAAATCCACCATCTCACCCTTGTTTCACAGGTCTTTCTGTTTTGTGGGGAAATTCTGGCCTGAAGAAGTGGGGAACAATTCAAGTACTGAGTCCTGACACCTTTCATGTCTCTGGCTCAAAGCATGGTTTCTTGTAAGATTCTGTCTTACCAGGACTGTTTAGATTGACATTTACAAGAGATGGAAAGATAACAAGGTTAAGAGTAGCTGGACCAAGCCCACCCTGTGCAAGCAGATAAGGACATGCTGTCATCCCATGAGTCGGAGTGGGTTATTATGACCCCTGTCATCTTATTGTTCCCAAAGCTGGAACTGAGTGCCGAGCATCTACCAGGGTAGCTGAAATATGATGAATGAACTCAAACGTAAGCACTTCATTTCCTTTGGACCAATTTCTGGGCCTAATTCTCATACCCACAAGCAACAGCTGCCTGAATGACTCCTTCTAGCAGAAAATATACGTGTGTGTGTGTGTGTGTGTGTGTTGTGCATGTTTGCACAGGGAGCCCTACTCCACCTCAGAAAATGAAAATGGTGTCCTCATCAGAGTAAGTCCTCATCAGCCCTCATTTGGCTGGACTAGGAAAGCGCTTGCATCAGGATTTCCAGACTCATGACAGTCAAGATAGAAAGCAACTGTTTAAAATGTCTTTCTAATGGCAGAGATACATCAACAGGGCTTTGCTTTCTGCAGCTGAATCCTATGATTGATCATACAATTTCATTGCGCAGAAATCCATCTATGTACCTGAAGCAGTTTCTGCTAAGATAATACTTCAGTTATGTGGCCATCTATACCAATAAACTCTGGAGCTTACAAATCTATTGGAATCTTTACAAGGAATATGCCGCAATGCTGTCTAGATAAATGACATCTTTCCAGTTTAAAGCATTGATTTCCAGACCCAATGTATGGGCTTGTGTGTGGGATAGACGAATAAACCTCAGAAAGACTAAATCAAAATGACCAGGCTGACTTGGGGGGAGCTGAAATATGTGACCGTATTTATTGTGACCAGAGTTAGAGAGGGTTTTCTTTTCGTGGTGGCTGTATTTAGGGTGTACATGGGGAGGATTCAGTTGACTGTCCTTCAGAGGGAGGCAGCAGGAAACTGCCTGATTTCAGACACCTGCTGTGTAAGGACCCTGGGACCCTCTCTTTGCTGATAATTGCCAGCCTGGGAAAGGTTAACACATTATGGGAGTACCCTGAGGCATTTTCCTGTTCAGTTTCCTCTGAAAGGAGCCTAGGTTATGCACTCTGTGACAATCAGGGCACATGCTTCAGAAGCCTACTGCTGTTCTGGATTAAGATGCTGGCTGAGCTGCACCTTCCATTTGAGGGTGGGAGCAGAAGAGCTAAGGACTCACCCTTCCACCAAATAGCAAGGATTTTAAAGGTAGTGGCTTTGCACTTCTTATATTTCTTCAGCTTGTTGAATAGAATCTGAACAGCCAAAGCAAACAAACAAACACCACCCCCCCCCCCACATCTAAATAAAGCATTAGCAAGAAAGGGACATCCCTTGCCTTCTTAGCACACCATGGAGGGGTCACTAAAGATCCATTCCCTTAAAACATTTTGATGTCCTTGGTGAAAGGTGCATTATAAATGCATAATTTCCACCCACGACCCATTAATCTATGTGCAAAAACAAACTCGTAAATGTGAAGTATTTATTATTTGCCAACAATACATTTTTCCTGTTAACATCAGCAAGAGTAAGTGATGTTATTCTCTTCCTGGTTTGCTGGGCAGTTAGGGAGTTAATGGGGTGAGGCAAGCAAATAGTCAGTCCATGAATCTTTCTTTTTTAAAAAGAAAAAGAAAAAAAAAAAAAAAAAAGTACAAGCAATGTCAGTCTCATGGCATTTACACTCCTCCAGCTACATCAGAGACAATGCAGTGGTTGCTCCCATGAGCTGACCAAGAAACAGCCTCCAAAGCAAGGGAGGGGAATTCCTGAAAACAAACCAAAACAAATCAATTTCTGGCTCCTGCATGGGCTTATGTGAGTCTGCCTAATTTTCACTTCCCTCCCTGTTAGCCCATGCACCCTGGGGTGCGGTGCACAGCCTGGCCTTCCACCTCGCCTCTGGACTGTGTGGGTTTCAGGAACAGCAGCACGAGCCCTGTTTGCCCTCAGGCACACGTGGCTCTTCCCAGACATGATTTGTGTCCTCCAGAGTTTTATTAGCATTCATTTTAAATTAATACTGGGAAGATGTTGTGTCCTAGATTTTAGGTGTCAGCTTATGAGTATAGAAGTTCCTCGCCGTTAAGGTAGTTCATTAAATACCATGCTCTGAGACACCGGTCCTTTTCAGGGTGAGCATTGGGAAGTACTTCTTTCAAAGCTGCTGTATTCAACACATAATTTAAGTTCTAATATAAAACCATAATATGATTATGTTCAAATACGTTTTATTTGCTGCTTTGGTCTTTCACACCTATTACTATTTCAAATCCTAGTTACTTTAGAGTAACTTTTTAATAGCAAAATCAATTTTCTCCAAGCAAAATTTCATTATCACAGAATTCTCATTAAAAAGGTGTCTGATACAAAAAGCAGAGGATGAGAATGAATGAAGTGCAAATTATTACAGTATTTTCCTTCCATACTGGTTTGCATTCTGAAGAGATATCCGGTACTTACACTGGTACAATAAACAGGGACCAGCAGCACATTATGGAAAATTTGGAGAATCTTATTTATAGATCCTTCCTCCGGGGCCTTTTATACCATTAAGTCCAGTCCCCTGCAAAAATATATAGATAGATAGATATGTATATATATATATATAATGGAAACACTGGCAATTCATAGAGAGTCTTCCACCTTTCTGCCTGACAGTTTTGGTGTTGAGATTGTACTTCAGGGCATTGTGGGTGCACATGCAATACTCCAGTGGGTTTCCTTGCCCCCCCTGCCATCTGTAGATACCAATAACATTTTCCTCCTAGGTGGAAGTTCTGGGATAGCCAGGAGTGAAGACACTTGACCAGTCCCACGATAGCAGCATCATTAAAAAGAAAGAAAACAAGTCCTATAAGTTCTCAAAGGGAGGACCATTAATCTTGTAACTAGAACAGTCTGCAGGATGGAAGATGTGACTCTGTTTTTAAATGGAGATTCAAAGTATAGAGTTACAAACCATACATCTATAGACCTATAGTTAGATCTGCAGATACAAAAGAACACTCTAGAAGTGGTTTTCCTGCATTGCTGGCACTAAATAGGGCACAGAAATATATTTTCAAAATCACCATTTACTGCTTCAATGAAATTAAGGTCTTGGGGTACATCTATCTGAACTCTGAATTGGTTTACATGTCGCTGTCATGGGGCTGTTGTGAGTGGAATTCACTGTAGTGCTTGGAAGGCCATAGAGGCATTAAAAATTTAGGCACAGAACCAAATTAAAATGAGACGGGCAAAGCCATGTGCTAGGAATCCAGAAATGCTATTAGAAAGCCAAGTGCCTTAAGTGTTTGTTGCCTCTTTACTTTCTGTCCCAGATTCTCCCTTCTTTCCTACCATGCACATCTGCTCAAAGACATTAGCTCCTTGATTTATATATATATATTTATTTTTATTGACACTTGCGCAGAGCTCCTCACTGAAATAAAGAAGATTATAAAAAATATTGCCATGTTTATCACAGGTGTAAGAGTAAAACTGAGTCGTGACTTATTTCCTGCTACCCAGGAAAGTCAAGCTCATGCTTTCTCATTCTTAGAGTTTATTTCCATGCTACTGGGTGCTCTGAAGACAATTATAAATAGCCTGGATCTTCTGCCAAATATTTGCAGTCTAGGTAGAAGACAACATAACAGGACATGACTCTGTTCCTGTCACAGCTTATTCCCTCACTGCTTTTATGCCCATAGCTGATGCTAATCCCTGAAAAAACTTTTGAAGAAACCACCTACCCCAGTAGGAAAGGATGCAGTGAACAGTGGCAGGAGGTGAGTGATGAAGTTCTCAGTCAGTATGGTTTTCTTCAATTCCCCCTAAGGAGAAGATGAGGTCAAAATAATTCCTCCTGCCTTTAATGCTTGAATTTCAGCATTGTCCTGTTGGAGCGAAGCAGCCAAAAGCAGATGTTATGGTCTCATGATTTTACTTTATTTAGAAGACAAGGGGAAAGAAATTAAATGAAGATCACAGCCATTTTTTAAAAGGACAACCAAGAGCTATTTATAATCACAGGGATATCATGTCAGATCAGAATCATATGGCATAAAATATTGCGTATAGATGCAGTAAAGGTGTTAGTTGAAGCATTAGGAGAGCTTTGGGTGATGGCAGGGGTCTGCACAGTAACAAGGTGGGAGAAAAGCTGTCATTTCAGCTTTCCAGTGGAAAAGCTGAGGAATGAAGCATAACGGCCTCAGTTTGTTTTCGGGTTTTGAAGACTGAAAGTCCAAGTGATTATATAGAGCTGGTCTACAGGGAATAATCAGAGCTACAAGCTTCATAGCATGAAACAGAATTGCTGGCAGACATTATCTATGAGTAAAAGCAAGGCAAATACATGCCACCTCTAATGCACCCTTCATTTAGAACATGATGCATTTAGGTATCTCCAGGAAGAGTGTTTCTGCTCGTACCTCTGAATTTTTCTAACTGACAACAGCAAGTAGGCAGATTGAGTGAAACAAAATCTTTCACATGTTCGTGAATAATTTTCCTCCCAGCCTGAGTCACCCTCAGGAATCTGTCCCCCCATCCCCACCCAAGTTCCTCACAGTGTCCAAACCACCATTTAAATGTTTGAGTGACTTCTTCTAGTGCTGTCCTGGTGGCAGATGGAGCTTGTCCCATGGTGTGATCAGTGCGGCCTCAAAAGACCCCTGGCCTGAGCTGAGAGGTTGAGCTCAGGCAGAGGAGGGCTGTTGGACATCTACAGGAAGAAGTTTGCTAACAAATGCATTCTTCCCACACTGCAGAAGCTGGCTGCAATGCCAAGAGGCTTTCTAGCAGCACTTCCCACACTTTTTCCAACTGTGATTCAGATGGTGGGTAATAAAAGCAAGAATTCAGGAGGAATTTCTTGGAAATAGGTGAAGCTTTTCACCAGTACTATTCAGCTTCAAATCAGCATTAAAAAAAGTAGCCAGGTATTCTAAGTTTTTGCTGGCTTATGTTTGATTTATTTATTTTTTTTTTTTCTGGACGAATTCTGGATGAACTCTCTTTCTTACTTGGCTAAGGGTTCCTAGGAAACAAACAGTCTGTTTTACTACAGGACAGCACTGAGTTAGAAAAAACAGAAGAGCAAAGAGGGAAAATTTACACGTGACCAGGCAATGGAGAAATTTTGAAGTCCAATGACTTTCTAGCAATAAAACTTTTTTTTTTTTTTTTTTTTTTTTTTTTTTTTTTTTTTTTTTTTT